>PVJO010011392.1:0-59977 GCA_004026905.1 Hystrix cristata | reverse complement strand
AAATAAATAAATAAATAAATAAATAAATAAATAAATAAATAAATAAAAGATGATGATTTTGGATTCCACTACATCTTGTTAAAAAGAAAAAACTACTAAAAAAATAACTTTGGGCAACCAGTAGCTAAATAGAGTTGCTATGACTAAAGAACTAGTGGGAGTCATTGAAACCATTCAGCTGTCTAAGTAAAATAACAAATGTGAGAATTATAAGCTGGGTGTGGTGGTGCACATCTGTAATCACAGCACTCCGGGAGGCTGAGGCAGAAAGATTGCAAATTCCAGCTTAGTCTGGGCAATTTAGCAACTAGTAAAACCCTGTCTCAAAATACAAAGTAAAAAGAACATAAGAGGGCTGGGGATATAGCTCAGTGTGAAGACAAAATGAATGTGATTTAAATCTCTGATAATGTAAAATTATACAATTTTGGGGGTGCTGGGATAAAATTATACAATTTTTAAAAATTGAGATAGGAAAAAATAATAGGCAACATAATTATGTTTTATCTCTTTTTAAAAAATTTTAATAGTAGAAGTCAAATAAGATAATTTAAACCCACTATATCATTTTTAAAACTATTACATGTACTTGGAGATATAAATATAATCATTAAAAATTAATCAATTAAAACTGGTTGACAGGCAGCGTGGAGAGACAGAAGGTCTGTTTATACCAATAGCTTATGATAAAGAGTTGATAAATACACTTCAGAAATTGTCATATAATATTATAGTTATTAAAATAATCACTAAAACATAATTAAGACTTCTAAATTATTGGAAGAAAAACAGAAAACAGAGCATTAGATTGGTCAGAATTCCATCACTATAACAAAACACTTGAGGTAATCAACTTAAAAACAGAAAGGTTTCTTCCAGCTCACAGTTTTGGAGGTTTCAGCCCATGGTTGGACAGATCATTCCTTTTCAAACCTGTCTTGTGACAATACAGCATATAGGAAGCACATCATGAAGCAAGCTGTTCACTTTATGGTGGCTGGGAAGCAAAGACAGAGAGACAGGAAGGGGCCAGGGTCCCATGATCCCTGTCAAGAGGATGCCCCAAATGAGATCATTTCTTTCCATGAGGCCCCACTTATTACAGGCACCACCACTTCCCAACAGACTGACAGGCTGGGAACCTGGCTTCTAACACATGGGCCTTAGGGGACATTCAAGATCCAAACTATAGCAAGCGCAAAAGGAAAGAATTAAAAATACATATATACATACATACATTCATAATACAATATGACATGGAGGGGAACTGAGAAATGCAACTCACTAGAAAACAAAAAAGTCAGACAATTTTAAACTCTCTACAAACAACTTCTATCAAGAAGAACAACTGCAATTGTAGAGTATGTAGAAAATGTTGGAAATGAAAACTCTACATATCACCCAAAAGATATTCTGCATGCAATCTGTACACATGCTTAGCATGGGAGCACTAGAAGTGGTCGCACTAAAGACAGGAGCCATCCCAGGACATCCTCATCATCAGCACTATTCCACACTGTTCTGGATGGACTAGGCAGTACATTTATTTTTTAAGGATGACATTTACCTAAAAATTATAAAAGAAACAATTGAAAAATCAAAATGACCCAAAAATTAATATAGTGCTTCCAATACACAATCAGTAACCTTCTTAAATTAGATTAACAGAATGGTAGAAAATCACTTAGTATAATATGAAAAGAATAAAACACATAGAAATAATAGATTTTTTTCATCTGCAAGGAATAAGAAGGATGCTTTTCAATGTTGCTGAAAAAGACAAAAGAACACTTATAAACACTTATATAAGCAAAAGAGGTTTCTTTTAAAGTAGCAATGGCCTACAGTTAAAAATATACTGATTTTCCCTAGGATAATCAATAAACTTAAGACAATCCTCATAAAAATCTCCCCTCAAAATATCTGTGGAACAAATTTAAAGAGAACTGGTTTTTGATTGTTGATAAAAAGAAAAATTTTTATTTTTAGGAAATTCTGAAACTAAGGAGCCATCCAGTCTAACAGAAATTAAATTTTACTATATATTAAAATAATTCCAACTGAGTAAATGTTAGAAATATAATACAAAGGTCAGAAGTAAGTTCAAATACAAATATTTAGACATGTTAAAATTGACATTCCAAATTCATAAGCCAAAGATAAATTATTCAATAAAGTTTATACACAAAAAGGAGGTCATGTGGAAAGAACAGAGTTAAGCCTGGCATGGTGGCACACACTTGGAATCCCAGCACTGAAGGGGCTGAAGCAGGAAGATCATGCATTCAAGGCCGATCTGGGCTACAGAGCAAGATCCTGTCTCACAAAAAAAAAAAAAAAAAAAAAAGAGAGAGAGAGAACACAGCTGAACAGTTATCTTCCAAATCATATTAAATAAATTCTGAATGTACAAAAGATTAAAACATACAAAATAAAACCATAAATATAAAAGCAGTGTTTTATAATAATGGACAGGGAAGCCCTTCCTAAATTTGACATAAAACTTAAAAGTGATAGAATAGTAATTGAAATGTATGGAAAGAATTTTTTTCTGACCAGAAATAAACACCGTAATGAAGTTAAAAGACAAATCATAAAACTGGGGTGGAGGATGCAAACAAACATGAGTAGTGAACATAACATATAAAGAATTCTTATATATCAATAAAGGAGAAGAGAAAAACTGGGCAAGAAAGAAATATATATGTACATATTTATACATGTAAAAACACACATATATACATAGAGTATTCACAGAAAAGGAACCAAAATAGTCCCCTAATCTCATGAAAAGATGTTAAATATGCACAGTAACAGAAATAAAGATTAAAACTTTATTAAAGGGTCCTTCTGACCTATGATATTAGTAAACAGCAAAGAGTTTGATAACACCGTGTTATTGAGACCCCTAACTCACAGGCATTTTCATATAAGTAGAAAGTAAGAATAAAAATTACCTCACTACTATGGAGAATAAAATCTATCAAAAAGGGAAAAGCACCTATCATTGATGCTACTGCATTCATTCTGCTGCCTGAAATTGAATTACCCAGTTTGTACTCTGTCCAGCTTTTTTTACTCAGTATTTTAACTATGACCCTACAATATCACTAAATATAGTGGCTATTTGCTCTTATCTATGTAGTATTTCATGATAGGAATGCAACAGAAGCTACCCATTCTACTGTTAACACTTTGCAGTTGTTTCGAGTTTGAAGTTATTGTGAATAAAGCTACACAGATATTCTTATACAAGTCTTTTAGTACACTAATTGGTCACTGCTGAGCTGGTAACTGCTATAGAGGTGTGGAGATGCTGGGAAGACTGCAAACATTAAGAAGGGGATAGATATATACCCAAAATTATACCCCAACATTCTTCATTACTCAAATATCATAGTAAGTCCAAAAAATTTTAATTAAAACATTATACATTCCTTTCTACCTTGGTTTTATAAAATAGGATACAGTCTTTTTACAAACTGAAAAACTACCACCTAATTAGCATCACAAAAGGCCACCTATTGCTGCCCATGTATCACAGGATGGATCTGACCATCATGTACACAGTCCTGCACTTCGTGGTGCAAATAACAGCATTTGCCCTTGGGCATCATCTTACCAGTAGGTGACTGATAGGTGCAAACCGACTTTGGACACTAAGAGGTTTTCTGTGCAACAAGAATTAACAGATTGAAGGTGGGGAGGGTCATCTTACATCTTTGTTTAAAATACTTTCATAAAACTCTACTTTAAACTGTGTTTTCACTATAAGAACACAAGTTTCAACCTAAGTCGTATCTGCAGAGATCTTAATGTAAACTGTAAAAGTGTTATGTTTCCAAAGAGAAAAATTCGCTCCTGGAAAAAAAAAAGTTCTCACTGTATAACATTCCAAAGAGAGTAAAATCTGGTGGTAGAAATTCAGAAAAGTATTATCACATTCTGATTGGAGAAAATTAGTTGCAAAGTTCTGGATTATGGACAACAGTGATGCTTCACATGCCTGTAATATTTCATTTGTTAATTCTGCCATGTAAATGTGTTTAGTAGGTAACCAGGACACCGGAAAGAAGAGATCTGCTTATACTCTGGGAAAGGGGAGCACTGAGAAGACAAACAACCCAATGGCCTAGAAACTACTACTAGAAATTTTTAAATGTCACCAGTTTCAAGAGTTAAGAAAAAATCAGGGGCGTGTGGATAGACAAAGCCCCTATGTGATGTAGAAGAAGCCTTTAAATCAAAAGAAAGAATTCAGGTGCACAAGAAGGCAACTATCTCATCAGGCTCCAATGTCAAACCAGGAGAGGCTTACATCCTGCTTCACAGAGTGAAGGTTTCCTGAAGAAGATACCAAGTCATACTATTTCTTTGGAACTTGCCTTCCCATACATAACTTTAAAGCATGTTTGGTGATCCTGGTTGCTTAGCTATTTGGTAGAAAACTTATGGTATATCGGAAAGAACAAGACAGAACTGTGAAATCTTACCTGAATAAAAATCAACCTTTCAGTTTCCCATTCTTTGAATGAGAATAAGAATAGACTTGTTTTTAAAGTTAGAGAATGGAGCCAAGAGATGTTTAATAAGTGTTTCCTTCTTTCTTTTAAAAAGTTGTATTGACCTCTATGCAGTAGAAGGAGAAGAAAAGAATTCTGAGGGCTGTTTCTTCTGTCTTTCTCTCCTGTCCTGATCTGCTCTCTTCACTAGTAGCTGAATCCAAGTGTCCAGGTGCCTACCTGTGTCACAGGTGTTGTCCGATGACTGCTACTTAACTAGGTTCGGTTTCTTTGAGTGGAAAGCAAATACTATCAAAATTGATTCCGTGAAGCAAAACCTAACAAATGACATGGAAATGAAATTATTCAGGGCTTCCTGGTAACTACATACTCTTTAGCAAGGGGTACCCTAGAAGGAAGAACAGTGTGTGGCTACACCAGATTCTTCATTCAAGTGTCCATTTCCTTTCCCCTTACCTTCTTCAAGCAAGTTCCAGTTATATAAAACCATACAATGTAACTCTCCTTAAATGAGAAAAGCACATGTGTATATTTCACTTAACTTGTCACCACTTTAAAAAATCAAGACCTACACCAAAAGCAGTATTTTTTTGCCCTTAAAAATAGTGTCTGCCTATCTAACTGAATTATAACATATAATCAAAATTTTCAGAACATAAAAGTATGGAAATGATCCAGTTTTTGAGCAATGCCAATTTAAACGGATTGTTCATTTCCTTAAGCATACCAGTCAAACAAAAGAAGAAAAATCTCTGTCTACCTAATTATCACCACCCAAACTTGGTAAGGTAGTCCTGAGTTTGAGTCTCAATTCTTCAGATTTTTTCTTGACACCTAATTTGTACACCAACTAAACTAACTCTAACTGCATTAAACGATCACTCTACTCTTCAAATAGGTCCATTTTCAAAGGGCCTCCTTTTTGGTCCAAAACCAAATTTATCAAATGCTTCTCATAACGTCTGTATTTATTCGCACCCCTTTTTCCTGCATTACTGGAGCAATGTGCTACCTGAATGTACTGATGAAAGAGTTCTCCACCCAGCTGCACCTCTTTGTCCCACTGCTACAGTGCTACGCGACACAGACATCACCACCTTTATCTGCTTTTACTGTCTGCTTCAGGTCTTCTTCCTCCTCTACTTCATTCCATCATCTCCAAATTACAGTCCATAAAGCATAACAGTGAAGAAACCACTCCCTCCATGTCCCTGAAAACACTTTAAAAATACCACTTTAACTCCTCAAGGTGCTTTCATGGCATCTAATAAATATTTAAGATGCACAATGAGCCAACTTCTTGCTACATTTCCAGAATTTTCTCTGTACCACTGCCCTTTTCTCACCTCAATGTTGAGTCCAGCTATTGTTCTACATGGCAAAACTACAAAGACACTTCTGTGTCTTTGCTCTCCTTTCTTCCTCTGTATGTTCCTCCTTTCTTTTCGACTTCTCTTCATCAGTTAAAATTTTAGTCGTGTTTTAAAAGCTAATATAAATACTGTGAAGGATTATCTAGTTTCCGGAGTCAAAAATAACTTTGCCTTTCTCTGAGCTCCCATATCACACTGAATTTCTCTTTCCAGATTCAACTGTTTGTTAGTTATTTACACACATGTCGCGTTTTCCTATGATACATGGGTGTGCATTTTAGAGTGGAGCTATGCCCATCAGGAGATAATTCTCCATTAATCTTATGCTTCTGCATATCTACTAAGTAGAGGCTCTCTATTTGTTTCACACTATCTTTACAAGGATGTTTATAGAGCAAATCATCTTGACAGACAGAAATAGTACCTACCTTCACAGCAAGAACAGGTTTGCTTATGGCCCAGAGCAATAAAGATAATATCTCCTTTCAGGGCACAGGTTAAGCATGTCTACTGCTTTTAATAAAAGAATCAGGCTACAGGGTGTGGTGGCACATGCCTGTAATCCCAGTACTCTACAAGGCTTAGAAGGGGACTACAAATTCAAACTCAGCCTGGGCAATTTAAGGGACATAGCAAGATCCTATCTCAAATTTTAAAAGGTGCAGGGGAAATGAAGATGTAGTTCAGTGCAAACACCCTGGGTTCGATCCCCAATACCACCAAAAACAAACAAACAAACAAAAAAATCAGGCTTCCTAAGCCTGATCAGAGTTCTTCCACTATAATATAACTTCCCACTGTATGTACAGGTACTACCTGGTCCTCTTTACATCACACTTTGAAAATTGGTGTCCACTGAGCTTATTAATAATTGTACAAAATAATATAAACATAATGTATTGCTTGGTACAGAACATAAAGAAATGCAATATATTCTCTCAATATCAGCACAAAGGAAGTAGATAGGAACAAAGCTGTTTTTAGCTAAGGAAATGACTCCAGTTGGTAACTCATATATAAAATAATGAATGAAGAGGTCCAGAAATGATAAATATAGAGGTTAATATAACGAAAGCTGTGAATATATGGTTGCCCTTCTTTTTTTTCCCTTGTTTGGAAAAACAAAATTAAAGTAATAACTATCACACTTTTTAAATTTGCAGTACTTACAGATTTAATATGTATAACAATAATACCAAAAAAGGAGAAAAAAGTAACGTTTCTATATTTCACTTGAGTTAATTTAGTATAAATCTGAAAATGATTCTCAAATGTTAAATTTATATGGTAAGCAAGAGTAACTACTAAGGAAATAATTCAAAAATATACAATGAAAAAATCATTAAAGGAATTAAGATGCTACACTAGAAAGTATTCACTTAATACAAAAGAGAGTAATAACAAAGAAGTAGATGAACAAAAAAAGACACAAAACAAATAAAAAGTAAAAGTAAAATGGCAGATGTAAATCCAACTATAATTTAAAATAACATTAAATACAAGTTGATAAAACAATCTAACCAAAAAGAAAGACTGTCAGGCTGTATCTAAAAAACAAAACAAACAAACAAACAAAAAAACCTAATCCAACTATATGCTGTCTACAGGAGACACATTAGATTCAAAGACAGGGAATTTAAAGCATATGGGCGAGGGAAAACCCGTGCGAATAGCAGCTATACAAAACTGGAGTGGCCATACTAATATCGGACAAAATATACTTTAAAACACAAAAATATTCCCGGTGATAATGAGAGACACCTTATAATGATAAAAAGGTCAATTCTTCAGGAAGATACAACAATTATAATCATATATACATAACAAAGCACTGTAGTATATAGCAAAGAAACTGCAAAGATGGGAGGAATAAACAATTCAACAATAATAGTTGGAGGACATCAGTATCTCACACTCAATGGTTAGAAAATCTAAAAAAATAAAATAAAAAAGAAAACTAAGCAGAAGACCAACAAATAAATAGAAGACTTGGATAACACTATAAATCTTGTGACCTATAAGCACTATAAAATAGACCTAGAAAACATCTATAGATTTGCGTTAGTCATCTTTCCATTGTTGTAACAAAATACCTAGAAAATCAACTTAATGGAAGGAAATTTATTTTAGCTCATGGTTTCAGAGATTTCAGTCCATACTTAGTCCTTTGCTTTGGGCCTCTGGCAAAGCAGAACATCACAATGTGGAGTGTGTGGTGGAACCCAGCTGCTCACCTGATGGCAGCTGGGAAGCAGGAGGAGCAGGGGCCCATATCCAGTTCAAGACAGTGCCCCAGTGACATCACTTCCTTCCAGCAGGCCTCACCTCCTAAAGGCTGCACCACTTCCCAATAGCATCACGGGCTGGCAATAAACCCTTTGAGCACACGGCCTTTGCCTGACATTTACAATCCAAACCATAACAATACTTCACCCAGCAGTAGCAGTATACACATTTTCTCAAGTACATAAGGAACAGTCTCCTAAAAAAGAATATCTGCTAGGTCATAAACCAAGTCTCAATAAATTTAAGAGAACAGAAATAATACAAAATATGTTTTCAAATCACAAGGTAATTAAATTAGAAATTAATAATATGAAATTTAGGGAACTCACGAACATGGGGAAATTAAACAATACATAATACAAAACAATAATAACACATAATGAATAGGACAAAGAAGAAACTAAAAGAGAATCAGAAAATATTTTCAGATGAATGCAAATGAAGATACAACGTGCCGAAAAATACAAGATGCAGTAAAAATATACTAAGGAGGAAGATCTCAAATCAATAATCTAATCTCATACCTGAAACACCTGAAAAGGAAGAACCTAAAGCACACAGAGCAGGTTAATAATAAAGATGAGAGCAGAAATTAATAAAATAGGAGATGAAAAATTCAGAAAAAAATGAAGCCAAATCAGGTTTTTCCAGAAGATCAACAAACTAGACAAATCTTCAGCAAAACTGGTGAATAAAACAACAGAGAAAGCCCATGTTACTAGAATTAGAAAAGAACGGGACATCGCTAATGACCTTACAGAAATAAAAAAGACTGTAAGAGAATACTATGAGTAATAGTACACTATACTAAATTATATAACATAGATAAAAATGGAAAATTCTTGGACACAAACTATCAAAAATGATTCAAAAGGAAACAGAAAACGTGAGTAGACTTACAAAAAACTACCCATAATAAAAAGCTCAATCTCATATATATTTACCACTGAATTCTACCGAACATTTCAAGAACAATTAACACAAGCTCTTCCCAAACTCTTCTAAAACATAAAAGACAAACATTTTCAAGGTCATTCTATGAGACTAGTATTACCCTGGTCCTAAAACCAAGACATGATACAACAAGAATATTGCACACCAATATTTCCTATGAATACAAACACAAAATCCTCCACAAAATACTGGCAACCCAAACTCAGCAACATACAAAAAGAATTATATATCATAATCAAGAACAATTTATCCCAAGATCTCAAGGTTGTTCATGGAAACTATGAAAAAAAGAACACAAAAAGCATCCACATTGAAAAAAAAGTAAAATTAATTTTATTCACGGATGAGATCATCTTTTATACAGAAAATTCTATTGAATCATTTTTAAGACCTGCTAGAACCAATGAAAGAGTTCAATAGGGTTGCAGGATATAATAATAAAAAACAAAAATTAATTTTATTTCTCTAAACTCGCAAAGAACAATCCAAAAACGAAATTAATAAAACAATCCCACTTTCAAAAGCATCAAAAATTTTAGAAATAGACTCTTATACTATGAAACTTACACTATGAAATGAGCAAAACAATATTGAAAGAAATTAAGAAGATATGAACAAATAGAAAATATTCTATGATCATAAAGTGAGGAAATTTAGTATTACAAGGTGGCAATATTCCCCAAATTGATTTGTAAAATCAACACAATCTCTACCAGTCAATTTCTGTATAAAAAATGACAAGCTGATTCTAAAATCTATGCAAAACCACAACGGATCCAGAATAGTCAAAATAACCCTGATAAGGAGGAACAAAATAGGAGGATTCATACTTCAAAGCAGGAGCAATGAAGACAGTGTGGTTCAGGCATGAGAACAGACATTAAGAGTCAGAATTAAGAGTCTGAAAATAAACCCTTGCATATTTGGTCAATTGATTTTCAACAAGGATATCAAGTCCATTCAATGGAGAAAAAAAATAATCTTTTCAACAAAAGATACTGGGACAATTTAACAGTCACTTATAAAAGAATAAAGCTGGACGTTTGCCTCACCCCATATACAAAAATTAACGAAAAATGGATCGAAGACTTATACACAAGTGCTAAAACTCTTAGAACAAAACATAAAAGTGAATCTTCATAACCTTGAATTTGCCAATGACTTCTTAAATCTGATACCAAAAGTACTGGCAATAAAATAAAAAACAGGTAAATTAGGCTTCAGAAAAATAAAACCTTTGGTGCTTCAAAGGACATTATAAAGACAGTGAAAAAGACAGCCCACGTACTGGGAGGGAGGGAGAATCTCATATTGGTATATAAGGGTTCACGTATCTGGAATACATAAAGACTAATGATAACCCAATAATAAAAGATCCCTTGATTTTTAACATAAGCAAATGATTTCCATAGATGTTTCTTCAATGAAGACATACCAATGGTCAATATGCACATGAAAAGATGTTTAACATCATTAGTCATTGGGATAATTCAAATCAAAACCACAAAAATATCACTTCACATCCACTAAGGTGGCTAGAATAAAAGGGTCAGATAATGTCAAGTGCTGGTAGGAGCAGGGGAAAATTATAACCATAATACACTGCTAATGAGAATGTAAAATGGATAACCACTTTGAAAAAGTCTGACAGTTGCTCAAAATTTAAAGAGTTACCATATGACAACAATTCCACTCCTACGTACACACCAAAAGAAAATGAAAACATATCCACACAAAAACTTGTAGATGAATATTGATACCAGCACTAGTCTAGTAACCAAAGACAGAAACTGCCCAAATGTCCCTCCAGTGATGAAGAGAGAAACCCAACACAGAATCACCTATGCAGCAGCAGCAGCATATGTGGCCATGAGAAGGAATAAGGGTTGGTCTATGCTAGAACATAAATGACATCTGAAAACCTTTGCTAACTGAAAGAAGTCAGTCACAAAAGAAAGAATACGATACGACTTAAATGATCTTAACTAATAGAGGCAGAAACCATAGAGGCAGAAAGTAGATTAGTAGCTGCTACGAGCTGAAAGTAGGGGCAATGGGCAGATAGAGGAGTTTAAAGAGATAATTACAGGATGCAGGTTCTTTTAGAGATGATGAAATATTCTAAAATTGTGGTGATGGTTGCATATATCTGTGAATATACTAAAAACCACTTAATTGTGCATCTTAAATAGAAGTATGTAATATGTAAATTATATCTCAATAAAAACTATATAAATTTGCAAGTAAATAAATATATCTCACCCTATTTCTGCACACCATGCAGAAATGACTGGTCCCAGACAAGCCGCATGCATCTCAGATGTTTTCTGAGTAATGGACAGGATGAAAACCATAAAGATTATGTAGTCCTGTAGACTTAGTCCCACCCTAACAATTCCTGAGAATGATGCTTCTTTTTCTTTACCTTGATGGCAACCCCAAGGCAGGGTGCTTTAGTTGACCTTCTAGGTGGCAGCTCAGCCAAAACGTGGAATAAGGGTTTAAACATAATTCTGATCCAGTCATCTGAATTCTCATGTGGGCTTGACACAGTCTCAGACTAAAAGGATAACGACCACTTGGTTGAGCATACTGGTTGCTAAGTTCCTGAACAGTGGCCCATATGGGCCAAAATGGGAACTAACAGGTCCTTCTGAGTTTTGTTAAAATGTCCTTGTCTGTTTTGTACATGAACTTTCTGGGCAAATGTATAGATTGATTAGAGGATGACTGAAATAAAGAGAAAACTGTATCTCCTAGAATGGGCCACACCAATTTTGTGGAGGTATATCCTAACCAAAAACCCCAACAGCTGGGGGCAGGGGAGATGACTTAGAACTTGGCAGGTAGAGAGAAAGGAGGAATACTGATCATCTCTGTCCTTCAGAACTGCCCCTGAGAAATCTCATTCACTGAGAAAGACCACCCTGGTGTAGCTCTCCCACACTGTTGTAAGCACCGCCCCCCCACCATTTTTCTGACTGCTGGGTCTGGTACTCACCACCTGCTCAAGTCAGCCACCATTCCCCTTTACTTAGAATTTTATCAGAAACAGCAGAGATGGTTGTAGCTCCTGCATCTCCCAAACAAAACACCCACCACCACTGCCAGATGTCTCTCTATCCCACATTCCCACACCTGATGAGCAGTCATTGTGTGCGGCAGATAAATGACACCCAGCTGGTGCCATGGACAAACAGGAAAGGTTGGATTCTAAAAGAAAAAAAAAAATTAAACATGGCTATTTGAGCCAACTCAGAACTAAAGTCAATCTCCAGAGACTGGAAAGCCACACGAAAGGGCTTGTCCACCTGTGACCCCAAACTGATAGAGTTCCAAAGTAAGGATGCTCGAAACCATAAACAATGCATTCTCTCCAGGGGTACTGTATGTGGAAGCCAGCATGAACTCGCCTCCTTTCTGAAAACATGGTGACTTGCGCCATAACAGGGACGTGGGGAGCAAAGAGATCATAAGAAACCTTCAGGTGCTTAAGGAAATGCCAACAGTAGGTCATGTAGTGCTCAGATGACAGTGTGGATTTCTTCTAATGAGCTTACGCTTGACTGCTGAGGCAGCCTTCTGGAGAGTTACTAATCTATTAATTACTTATGCTTATCGGACAGTCAGTTATCCCTATGACAGAAGTCAGACAATTAGAAAAGGGAGTACAGAACCTGACTTGCCTTTGGCTAAAGTGTTCAACAACACCTTGGCTCTGGAAGACTTTCAGGGTAGCAGCAACTCACTGCAAGGGCTGTTATGGATGGAGAATTGGCTAGATGTCTTCTGCAGCCACAGCAAAGTCCAGGCAATCATTAATACATCTTGCTGCATCTGGATAAATGCCTCGGGCCAACGAGAAAACGTAATGTGGAAAAGACATGCTACCTGGCTTCCCATGGCAGATCATGGCGATCCATGGGATGTGTTCAGCTTAAGTCTAGGGTCAGTACTGCAGCTCTTCTCATCCTGCTCCTTGGAGTCCTGTTGATAATAATTTTAATTAAGTGTTTAATGAGATAAACTGAGTAGATTTGGACTCAACCTGTACTGGTCAGAGTAATAGGGGCAGATATAATGGCACAGATGGCTAAATTTGCAAGAAGCCAGGCTGGTTTAGAAACAAGGGATAGGTATTTTTAGATCGTAATGTTCTATGGGCCTCTTCTGTTTCTACACTTGAGTGTCTTTATTTCAGGGTATCTGTACAGCAAACAGCTTTGGAAAATATAGATAGTGTCTCCCCTTGGAATAAGGATAACATCTCCCTCAAGGACAAAAGGCAGGCATGTTTACAGCTTATTATAAAAGATTCAGGTTCCCTAAACTCAGGCTTCTTCTACAGCAGCAACCCACTGCATGTGCAGCTGTCACCTGGCCCTCTTCGTGCTGCCCTGGGGGCATCAGGAGTCAGGAAACCAGTGCAAACGCAGGGCACTGCTATTGCTGTGCCTAATAAAATCCTTTGTTTCTGACCCAAAAGTCTCATGCCTTCCACCAATGTCTATGAAAGTATGGTAGGTGTGCTTATTCAGAGTTAAGACTTTGTTTTACAGCCCTTTCTAATTCCTGACTATGCCTGTGATCTACTCATCTTTATCTACTTCATTCCAACTGGGTGGAGTAAAGGAATGTTTTGCATGTGTTTGTGAAACATGAAAAATACCCCCAAATACACATTACATCCATACATCAACTCCATACCTCTTATGAGATACAGAGTATAGTTCCAATAAAGAATATTAAGTATATGATTAAATAAAATCTATTTCATCATTTACAAACTACATTTACACAAATCCATGACATAACAGGTCTATTTATTTCAGTTCATCATTTCAGACATCATCAAAGCTTTCTTAATACTCATAGCTAAATGAACTGTGGCTTGATCTTTATTAACCTCTAAAATGGCTAAAAATTAATTCATCAATGTCCAGCATGGTTCACCTTCTGCAAATCAAAAATCGTCAATTTTTCTCCCCCAGTTTTCCTCTCTTCTGCTCTTCTATGCATACACATATATACACACACTCACCTTAGTAGTGAAAATTTTTTCTTTATATTCTTAAGATTCTCTGTATATTTTAAAAATCAAAATGGTGTTTGGATCTTGAGTTAGATGTTTATTAGAATAGCTCCAACAATAACTTAATGTAATATATATCTACCTATACAAAACAAATCAGATTAAAAGTAAAAACAAATTTCTTTATTCTATATACATATCTGCCTCCTAACATAAAAATGTTTATTGACTTCTACGCTTTACAGGAAAATTAGAAAAGCAATGTTATCTATTTTAGGTAGTTTTTTAAGCTTTGCAGAAAGATAATTCACCTCAATTAAGCATCCATCAGGTGAGCATCCTCCAGCTCATGTACTAGGATCCAGTGCGAAATGGGGTGAGACAGAAAGGAATGGGCTGAGGCCAGCCTGGAGACACCCGCAGCAGAGCGGAGCAGGAAGTGCAGGCAACTCTTAGCTGAGTTCCTTCCTTTTATAATGAACCTCCACATCATTGTGGGGATCATAAAAACTGCTGTTGCACTAGATTCCATCTGTTCAGAACAAACTCAAATAGGATTCTCCTTGCTCACTCACAACCTTCGTGGGCCAAGGGGTGAGAGGTGGGATATCACTATCGCCAAGTCACATTGCTCCCAAAAGCAGCCCACATGCCTTTGGACATTCATAAGTCTGACCTCTGCTCCCCTTCCCATCCCTTTTGTCCCCTACTTTTTGAGTGAAGACCCAATGAGCTGTTCAGAAGAGGTGAAAGAAGAGGGAGACTCTCTTGCCCTCCATCCCAAAGAGCTGAAATTACTCCCTATGTGCCCCAAAGGGGCTTTGTGTGGCCTCTCTAATTAACATTTACCAGACTATTTGAAACTTTCAAACGAAAGGTGCCAGGTGGTGATTACAGTAGCTTATCTCATCCTTCTTAGTCTGTAAATCATCTTAGAATCCTCACAAGATCAAAATTTCTCACAGAATCTAGAGTACCAGGCCACTGACCTTAAAAATAACTAGTCCCCTTTTCAATTATCTCTAATTCTAGGATCTGCTAAAAGGATACACAATGAAAATTCTACAGCAAAAGTGTACTCATTATTCAAAATTCATTAGAATGGTATCACCTATATCTGCAAAATCCATTTCCCAAACTAGGCTCTGCAAACCCTTCCCACCTTTCTCTCTGCTCCTTTGTTTCTATTTGGACCAAATTCAATTCCATCAGCTATACTGGCTCAGAAATAAAATGGATGCCGTGATTTGGCTTTTCAGTTCCACCTTTAGGACAGATGTGTGGCTATCTTGTTCTTATGGTTACACTTAGCAGTGAAGGTAGTTTTCCCACACTTGTTAATTTTAGTCATGTCCATGAGAGCACCTGTGTTATCATCACTTCTGCACCAGTAATCTGCCACCAGAAAACTGGTCACCATGTCAGCAAGTGAATCACGAACCCCTGAGCCTGCCTCATTCCACTGCAGTAATGATCACATCTCACTTCCTTCCAAAACTTGATTACAAATAACAATTCAAAGAGGACTGAGGCTTTGGACAGGTGTTAACCTGCACAATGGGAAAGGATATGGAAGTCTGAAGTTCCCCAGACTCGCAGGAATCTAAGCAAACCAGGCTAAAGAGCAAAGAAAAGAAAAGGCTGTTTTAGGTCTCTGATCTCTGCTTGGAAGTCCTCAGATGCTGCTGTTGATCAAAGAACAAATCTTGGGCCAATATAACCCTGACCAAAACTGATTTCCCATCCAGTGACGGCTCAAATTATAGGTTGGCCATGGCCAGCCTGACAAAATGCCTTCGATAAATGCGGTACACTCACCCACAAGAACATTTTTAAAGTTTTCCTAAGAATGACTTTTTATTCCCTTCCTACCTTACCCAGAGTTTTCTTTTGTTTGAAACTGTAACCTCAATTTTTAAAATCCCATGAATGAACCATGAATATTTATTTTAGAACACATTCAGATTATGGAAGTGGCCACATTCATTGATTTCCTAAATAAAGGTGACTTTCCTTCTCCACCACTGATGGTAAGCTGCTGGGCTTGATTCAGGTAAATGTGCTGTGTTGCACTGCCCAGAAAAACATCCGTTGGTTGTTTTTTCTGTAGTCACTGTAAACCAGCCATCCTACAAAAACCTGCTTTGTTGTCCTGAAGCATCTATTATTGTTCATAATATTTTACATGTAAGTGAAACCTGCAAATTCCTCTTCCTTGCTTTTATAATTTGTCATTAGGAGCTTCCATTTATATTTATTCTTCCACTTTGAGCACCCTGTACTTATGGGATCTGCAAAAGTACATATTGAAATATGCAAATAGTGTATGGTGTAGAAGTGTCAGATGCATGAAAATTAAATCAAATACAGAGGGAGGAAAAGAAACAGAGTGCATTAAAGCTAACTTTATGGCCCCAAGCTGTAGATAAATTGTGGTCTGTAGTAGTTAAACAACACCTGTTCGAATTTAAAATAAAATTATGATAAGGATCCCCAGAAGATAACACTTCTTGAGGTAACAACATTTACCTAAACACATCTGTTAGCAAATGGCACTGACAAGAGCATCGATGGGAAAGTTTATTCCCGTTTTTCCCCCAAGTTCCATCATCCCCATTTCCAGTGAGTAGCGATTCTTACTCAGTTAAATGTGAGCTTCCTTTTCTTCCATGACCAGGCAGGTGACTTTCTGCTCCTACTGCGCAGGCCCACAGAGGCCACAGTATGCAAGCAGGAAGACCACAGGTGGCTACAGGGACAAACACAGCAAGCTACCGCTCTTGTCGCTGGGGTTCTTTCATCCAAGTTTACTCATCCCTACACTCTAGGTGAACAGCAGTTCTTTAAGAGCTTTACACCCAATAAAATTTAACATTTATATATTTTTCTTCACTTACTGCCCAAGCATTTTATTACAGATACATAGGAAACCACCCAGCTGGGATTTCTAAGAGTGGCAACTGCTGTTTCCCTAAACACTTCAAACCTGTCTGTGCTAAAGTTCAGGCTGATCAGCTCATTCATATTCTCATTCAATCCTTCTCCTCTCTCTCTCTCTGTCTCTGTCTCTCCCCCCTTCTCTCCCTTCCTCTCTTTCTCTCTCTCTCTCTCGCTCACTCTCTCTCTCTCTCTCATCCCTTTGCTCCATCTCTTGTTCTCTTGTGCTCTCGATCTCTGTTCCCACCCAATACCTTCACCACCACACTCACCAATGTGCACATTCATGGATATGCAGATGGACTGTATCCCTAAAAATTAATCTCTCTCCTTACATATTTTTTAGTAAATAGAATATATAAAGAACTCAAAAAAATAAGACCCCCCGCCCATTTAAAGACTCAATCCAAAAATGGGCATCTGAAATGAATAGACACTTCTCAGGTGAAGAAATACAAACAGAAAATAAATACATGAAAAAGTGTTCAACATCACTGGTCATTCAAGAGATGCAAATTAAAACAACGTTAAGATTCCATCTCACTCCAGAAAGAATTGCGTTTATGAAAAAAAATCAACCAATAACAAATGCTGGCGGGGCTGTGGGCAAAAAGGAACCCTCTTCCATTGTTGGTGAGAGTGTAGAGGAATACAACCATTGTGGAAATCAGTATGGAGACTCCTCAAAAAACTACAACTAGAGATTCCATTCGACCCAGCTATTCCTCTTCTTGGTATCCTCCCAGAAGAATTTAAAACATTATACCAAGGCGATATATGCACAACCATTTTTATAGACACAAAATTTGTAATAGCTAAGTCTTGGAAACAACTCAAATGCCCAGCAACTAATGAATGGCTAAAGAGTATGTGGTTTTTGTATACAATGGAGTACTACTCTGCCATAAAAAGGATAAACTTGAGACATTTATAGGTAAATATATCAAATTATTTCTCTGATATGAGAAATCATAAATGTAAATAAGGATAAAAATATAATAGATATTATGTAAAAGAAAGATAATATTCAAAAGGGAGGAGAACTAGAGAGGGAGGAGGGGGAAAAGAAGGAAGGGGAAAAGAAAAGAAAGGAAAAAGGGAAAAAAATAGAAAAATGTATATAAAGCTGTTGTAAATAAGGAGCAGAAGGGGAGTGGAAGGGAGGGATAGGGAAGGGGGGAACCAAGATTTATTGTGTATGTGTACAAATTTACGATGAATGTGCTCATTATGTATACAAAGTACCAATACATGTTCTTGGTAAATAAAAAAATAGTAATAATAATATTTCTCACTCTTTAAGGTACAAGTCAACTTTCTTTTGAACCAAAGAAAAGTTGATTTGACAGTAGCAGATTGAGCAACTTAATTGAAAATGTAGTCTGCAAGGAACTTAAATCATCAGATAATCATCTCTTTATGTTTAGTTAAATGACTAAAGAAACAATCTGGAAAATACATGTCTGCACAAAAATCAGCATTCCAGAACATAGCAGGCTTATCCAAAAATTTGCAAAAAATAGGAAACAAACAAGATGTCCTTCAGAAGGTGAATGGATAAATACACTGTGGCATTTCTACACAGTGGAGGGAGCACAGAGGAATGAAAGGCAGTGAACCTACCCCCTGATACAACAGGAGAGTAGATATGATCAAAATGAATTTTATGCACCAAAACCCAATTACTTGTAAAATTAGTAGTCACTAATAATAAACAAGAACAAAAATAGTCTGTTTAGGGGAAAAAAAAGCTATATGGTACTATACTGGAGGATAGACATCATTATACATTTATCCTGGCCCACAGAATGTAAAACACTGCGAGTGGACCTTTATGTGAACTATGTGCCTGGGGAAATAATAATATGTAAATATAGCATCATCGATTGTAACAACTGCATCACTCTGGAGGGAGAAGTGTGCAATTGAGAAGGCCGTGCATGTGTGGGAGCAAGAGGTTGTGGGAAATCTCTGTAACTTCCACTCAATACTTTTGTAAACTTCAAACTGCTCTTCAAAATATATATATTTTTTAAAGAAAAAATGTGTAGTAAATGCACAAATGGATCTAATATAAATAAGAAATGCTACTGATTCATATGTATTTATTAATTAATTATGAACCTATCTAAAATTCCATTGTGATTGTAATGTATTTTAGATTTAAATGAGTCCTCCACATAAATAGTAGCTATACAAATGAATAAATAAAAATTAACATTATGTGGAAAATCGAGTGAACGTGGTCACTGCTAAAAAATACAAAGCATTTAATTCACAAAAGGATTGCCAGTATCCCTTGCAATGACAAGAACATTAATTAAAAAATCAGTACAGTTTATGTTAAAAATATAACTGTAGTTTAAAAATAATTTTCTTTTCATGAAATTTATCTGGAACCAGAAGAGACCAAGAATAGTGAAAACAATTCTGGGCAACAGGGTCAAGGCAGGGAGCATCACAATCTCTCACTTGAAATTATACTATAAAGCTACAGTCATAAAAACAGCAACATACTGGCAAAAAAAACCAGACCCCAGGATCAGTGGAACACGTTAGAAGATCCAGAAACAACTCCAAACACACTCAAATACCCCATCTTCAACAAAGGAGCCAAACACCCTCACTGGAAGAAAGATAGCCTCTTTAACAAATGGTGCTGGAAAAATTGGCTGGCCACATGCCGAAAACTAAAACTAGATACATGCCTCTCACCATGTACTAAACTAAAATCAAAGTGGGTCAAAGATCTAAACATTAAAACAGAAATACTAAATCTACTGGGGAATAGAATAGGAAGAACTCTTGAAGACATAGGGGTAGGAAAAAAATTATGAACAAAACCCAGACTGCACGGGAAGCAATATAAAGGATCAGTGCTTGGGATCACATCCTATTAAAGCTTTCGCACAGCAAAAGAAATTACCAACAGAGTGGCACAAAAACCCACAGAGTAGGAAAAAAATTTTGCCAACCATTCCTCAGACAAAAGTCTAACATCTAGAATATATAAAGAACTCAAAAAAATCAGACCCCCCCAAATTTAGAGACCCAATCCAAAAATGGGCATCTGAAATGAATAGACACTTCTCAGATGAAGAAATACAAATGGCAAACAAATATATGAAAAAGTGTTCAACATCACTGGTCATTCAAGAGATGCAAATTAAAACAACACTAAGATTTCATCTCACTCCAGAAAGAACGGCTATCATCAAGAAATCAACCAATAACAAATGCTGGCGGGGCTGTGGGGGAAAAGGAACTCTCCTTCACTATTGGTGGGAATGTAGGCTGGTCCAACCATTGTGGAAATCAGTGTGGAGATTCCTGAAAAAACTACAACTAGAGGTTCCATTTGACCAGGCTATTCCTCTGCTTGGTATCTTCCCAGAATTAAAAACATCATACCAGAGTGATATATGTACAACCATGTTTATAGCAACACAGTTTGTAATAGCTAAGTCTTGGAAACAACCCAAATGCCCAACAACTAATGACGGCTAAAGATGTGGTTTTTCTACACAATGGTGTATTACTCTGCCATAAAAAAAGATAAACTTGAGATATTTATAGGTAAATGGATGCACCTTGAGAACATACTCTTAAGTGAAATAAATCAGACACACATAAGTAAATATCAAATTGTTTCTCTGATATGAAAAACCATAAGTGTAAATAAGGACAAAAAAGTATAATAGATACTAAGTAAAAGAAAAATAATATTCAATAGGAAGGAGAATTAGAAAGGGAGGAGGGGTGAAAGAAGAAAAGAAAGGGAAAAAGGGGAAAAATGTAAATAAAGCTACTGTAAATAGGGAAGGGAGGAGGAGTGGGAGGGAGGGGGAGTGGAAGGGAGGAGTGGGGAAGAAGGGGGAGAACCAAGATATATCATGTACAGGTACAAATTAACTATGATGAATGTGATCACTATGTATACAATGTACCAATACATGTTCTTGGTAAATAAAATGATAATAATTCTCTTATGGATAAATTATACTTACCAGAGTTATTAACCAAAGTTTACAATAATCTAAAATTTAAAACAAAGAAGAAAAAAGTCTGTTTTAAAGGTATCTGCAATTTGTATAGTAGAATATATAAGCTTTCTAAGTGTAAAGAAAATAGCTTTACTACAAATTTGAAACACTCTCCAGGAATGCCTGCCTAAACAGCACTAGAAAACCAAAATTTTATGAATCAAAACATAAATTTAAAAGAGAAACTACAAACCAAGATGAGATGCATGTAACCTAATGGCATCCTACCTAAAATATAGAAAGAACCTGTATGTATCAATTTTTTAAAAAGCAACCCAATAAAAATGAAAGTATGTGAACAGAAAATCCACCAAAAAAATTCATATGATTAAAAACATTTTTTTAAAATTTAACTTCAAGAATAATTATAGAGATGCAAATAAAAATCATGGAATTCCACACCCATCAGACTGATTACAGCTTTCTCATTCCAATGACACATTGTTTTGGCAAGTATATAAAGGAGCCAACGATCTCATTCATACACAGCTGATGCGAGTATAAACAGGCATGTTCAATGTGGAGAAAATTTCAGGATATTAGTAGCAAAATTGAAACTACTCACAAGTTATGCCCTAGCAACTCCAAACCTAAAGAAATTCTTGTCCATGTGCACAAGGGTACACATTTAAGGCTGTCCATGGAGTATTGCTAAGTGACAGAAAACTCAACGTATGCCAAAAGCGCCTTTAAGGATATAGTATACAAAGAAACTGATGTAGATACTGGCAGATACTGCGATCTAGAGGTAATTTAAAATACAGAATGTGCAAAGGTTTTATGCAAATACTGTGCCATTTTATATAAGGGAATTCAGCATCCACAGATTGATTAATTTATTGATTGATGATACTGGGTATCGCACTCACAGGCTTCACACCTGAGCTACATCGCCAGTGCTTTTTGAAATTGTTTGAGATAGGTCACACTGAGTTGCCCCGGATGGGCTCAGTTGTGACTTGCAATTCTCCTACCTCAGCTTCCCAGAGTGCTGGGATTACAGGTGTGCTCCACCACATCCTGCTGCATCCACAGGTTTCAGTTTCCATTGGGGTACCAGAACCAATCCCCTCTATTAACAAGGCACGACTGTACACACCCAGAAACAGGTATATATATGAATAAATCTCCAGTATGTAGTATTAGAGAAAAAGCAAGTTGGAAAGACAAGTCCAACAATATTTATGGAGAGTTTACAATACTCTCCCTGAAAGAGCACTATGAGTTGTTTACTAACATAAATGTTATTTATGTTGTTTTATAGATATAGTTATGTTTTTATATTGCTTATAACACTATATTACAAAAATACAACAATATATATGGGGATGGCAGACAGAAAATTTAGGAGACTACTGATCTCAGCTGGAGAGGCAGGAGAACAGAGCAAGGGTTTGGGGCTTTAACCGAACTTAAAATGATTTTTTAAACTGCACGGTGAGTGCCGTAGGACTCTGTTATTATTTATGATTTTTATTTAAAACATTTCACTTCACAATTAAAAATAAAAATTCTGGGGGCTGGGATTTAGCTCAGTGGTTAGAGTATTTGCCTAGCAAACACAAGGCCCTGAGTTTGATCCCCAGCACCAAAAAAATAAAAAAAATTAAAATAAAAGTGAAAATTTCATCTGACCAATAGCTACTTAACAGCCCTTCTGGCTCCCCACTAACATACAGAAATGGAAGCATACAAAAAGTCAATATTCCAAATAATGTTTGAGCAGTTAGCTGCTAGGGCTATCATGACAAAACTCCACAGACCACGTGGCTTTAACAGAACTTAATTCCCTTACAGTTCTGGAGGGTGGAAGTCTGAGATCAAGGTGCTGGCAAGGTTTGTTCCTTCTAAGGTCTCTCACTTTGTCTTGCAATCCCTGTGTCTTCTCCTCATCTTCCCTTTGTGCATCCTGGGATATCTGGGTGGGTCCAAAGACCCAGTCAGGGTTCACCCATATGGCCTAATCTAACCCTAAATACCTCTTAACAACTCTATCTCCAAACACAGTCACAGTCTGAGGTACTGGGGATTAGGACTTCAACATACGAAGTTTTTGAGAGAGTGGGACAGAATTCAATCCATAACAATGGTGAAATCTAAAAAATCAACAGATGAGTGATTTCTAGAGTCTTGAAGAAAATGAGACAAAGCTAACAGACCTGGTATGCAAATAATCAATCAATAGCTTCTGCATTTTTTATCTCATAGAAAGAAGTAGCACTGCTCTTCTGCACCCCAAATGGAGTGGGAAAATAACGCCCCTCTTGTTGCCCCATCTTGCCTGAGAACTAATATCTAGCCACAGTACTTCATGTCAAATGAGAATACCAAACCATTTCAGAAAATTGTTTTGTGCTGTCTGAAATAGATAACCTTTTGTGTTTCTCTGAGATTTCAAGGTAACAATCTTGATGGCCTAATTGTGTAATATTTTTCTCTACACTTTCTTGACAGAGGTAGGATCTTATTCTACTCTCCAAGTACAATCCATTCTAAACCCATGCCATGAAGCACAGGAAAAATTCAATTTCCCAGAATGCACTATATCTTAGAAGGACTACACCTTCCAGAATGCAATGTACCTCCCAACTGCCTGTACCATTTTTATTTCAGTTTTTCAGTTACATTCCCTAAATGGATGTATAAAGGATAAAGGCAATGGAGTAAGAATCTAACTCTCTTCAAATTTCTTGTCTTTAAGCCCTAAATGCCATAATACTATAGAACATTGCTATAGAACATTACTAGAGAACAATACTATAGAACATTACTATAGAACATAATATTAAGATGGGGGGACAGGAGGTAATCTTGGATTTATGCCCAGACAATGTGTATAAATTTTCTATTGCTATAGGTAAAAGGCAATAGAAGGAATCTTTTGTCACATGGCAGTTTACTGGTCTTTACTAATGAAACAAAACAATAACCTAGCTTTTTCAATACACATTTCAAAGTTGCAGGAAAAAGTTATTACCCAAGAAGATTCTCAAATTAATCTGGAAGCTAATGAACAGAGCTTTACCCTACAGTACCTCACCCAGCAGTTCCTCTTTTTTTTCTTCCGATGCTGTTACTTTCCCAGCATCATAAATACTTTCTAAGCTTCATCCTTTCACTGTTCTAAATTCTTGATTTCTTTGATGCCCACTTAAAACAATAAATAACACTATCCTGCACTAGCATTTGCTAACAATGACCAAACTTTTCAAACAGCTCATACAAAAAGTATTCTTTTTGCCCTCTACAAAAACAGATCTGCTAGTCCAATATAAAGGCTATTTTCACTGATAGATTTCTTGGTTATTGATTCTTTATCTTTTAAAATGTATACTGAGAAACTTAAGTATGGTTTTATATAATTAGTAAAGACTAATAAACTGCCCTGTGATATATTTCATCTGACACAAACCTCTCTCTATTATCATCTCCCATCTAAGACCTGAGACTATTTTTATTTAATTATGATTTTAAAACAGTATATGCAATAGTACTCGTCAGATTTAAGTTACAAAGAACAAAATCCACTCTGCCTGGTTTAGCAGAAGCAGGTTATTGCAAGTTTTAAATGGTTACTGGATTGTTGGAGAAGGCTGAGAAATATCCTCTAGGGTAAGCTTTAGAAGTAACTCTCAAAGTCACAAAATCCAAACACCAAAGAAGCCTCTTCTGTAATTTGAAGGCCTCCTGCCAAGCAGAGTACCCACTGTCACCTGAACTTCACTACCATAACCCCATCAAGAAGATGCTAGGATCTGTCCCAACGGAACAGGCCCCACCCACTCCAACTCCACAGCCTGATGGCTGTCAAAACTTCTACTGATGCTGCAGAAGAACCAAGTTCCTACCCACCCGGCTTGCTAGAAAAGTCAAGCAGCAGCGAGCCTGTGCCTCATTTCCACCTTCTGAATCTTATAAGAAACAAAAGAAATGCATCTAGTTTTTCTACTTTTTTGGAACTTAAATTACACTTAGACCCTTAGATAAAAGTAATTCTGAAAATGTATAGGAATGCACACTAGAAAAAGGCTGGAAATTATATTGAACACCAATCTGTCGTATTCACAATACTGTCCTAAGCAAATTCTTAACTGTACAGAAAAAAGAGACGGTATTATTGCAATTCTAATGGCCCACTGAAAGCATTGGGGAACCTTTCTGCAACTACAGATAAGTTATAAAAATGTTAACCACTAATAGTTGATTTGTGTGTGTGTGTGTGTGTGTGTGTGTGTGTGTGTGTGTGTGTGTGTGCCGGGGATTGAACTCAGGCCCTTGTGCTTGGTAGGCAAGCAGTCTAAACACTGAGCTAAATCCCCAGCCCTAGGTGATTTCATACTATGTGCCTACTAATAGTCTATGTGCTTTATGGGCACTGTAACAACCCCTAGGTGTGTACTACTCTTATCCTTAATTTACGAATAAAAGAACTATAGCATAAAGAGGTAAAATAATTTGCTCAGGGACACTTCACTATTAAATGATGGAATCGATATTCCAACATGGGGAGTCCTACCTGGGGAACACCCCTATTCTAGACATTTCATTCAGTAGATCTAAGCAAAACTATGCTTTTCTTAACCTCCGCAGAGTGATTCTCATGAACACCAAAGTTTATCTGCAGAATCTTCTAATTTTAAGCAATTACTATACATTAGTTTTATAATTAGAAAAGTGATCTAAAAACTATAGTATATCTAAGTCTATATATGCAATCATTGCCTTGCAAATAGTATACGTATTGCAAAAAAACTGAAAGAAAATACTGTAGAACAAAGTGGTACGAGAGACTGTCTCTCTTGGTGAGAATGGGAGTGTTTCACTGTCTGCTACTTTTTGTATTTTCCAAATGTTGATCTACGTGCATGACTTTTATTTCATGTCCACATGTGGTCAAGTTCCACCTATCAGCTCACAGATGGTTCATGTTAGTATGCAAGCCTTAAAGATGTAATCTCCTTTTTGCTTCTATTTGCTTTTCTCCTTTCCCACAGCCACTTTATAATGTAAAATTTAAAAACAGCAAGGTAACTCAAACTAATCTGTTGGTGAGGTTATGAAAACAAACAAACAAAAAAATTTACCTTATAAATGTAATTGTTTTGTTTTTATTTTATAAATTAAAGACTTTAAAACAGTGATTTGAGATGTTCTTTCTGCATATCTACAAAGTGTAATTGAAAAATAAAATGAATGTTTAAATTTTTTAAAATGTATTACAGTAAAAGACACATGCCATTAACCCCCTTCAAAATATTCCCCCTCATTTCAAACCCACTATCCCATCATTCTTGCCACTTTATGAAGCAGTTATGGAAGTCCTCTTTTGTGGGGTCTTTAATTTTGCTGTCCTGACTGTCTCAATGTCCTGAATCAATTCAAAACATTTACCTTTCATGGCCATTTTGACCTTGGGGAAGAGTCAGAAGTCACACAGTGCCAGATCCAGTAAATAAGGTGCATGAAGATTCATCAGAATGTTTTTCATGTCTACCCTTCCATTGGATGGCACTTGGCAGCAACATTCACTGTATTTGTTATCACACATCCTAAAGACACCTGTTATGGTTTATATCTAGATGTCCCCCCAAAGCCTCACACACTTACAGCTGGGGGCTTTTGGGAGGTGACTGGATCATGGGTGGGCGATAGTGGATTAATCCACTGATGAGCTTACAGCTGAGTGTGATGTTGGGAGGTGAAGCCTGGTGAAAGATGTGGGTCACTGTGGGCACGGCCTGGAAGAGTACATTTCCTTCCCCCTCCCCTGATTCCTTTCTGCTTCCTGCCTGCCATGCCACGAACTGTTTCTCCTCTGCCATGCCACCCTGCCTGGGAACCAACCGACTATGGACCGAAACCTCTACAAACTATGAGTCACAATAAATCTCTCCTCCTTTAACTTGGGGCCATTGGGTATTTTGTCCCAGAAATGAGAAAGTAACTAAGACAATGCCCAGGGAAGAACTTCCAGACCTGCTTCAGAAAGTGGCAAGAAGGATGGGATAAGAGTGTTCGGGGGGAGGTGGGCTGAGAAGGCTTAATGACAATGTGTCTTTTACTATAATAAATTTTTAAAATTTAAACATTCACTGTATATTTCATCACCCCTTATTCATCAATACCTGTCGATCACACTTTATCCTTCCACGTTCCTTCCTTTCCCATCCCTTGCACTCCTTCCTGTCCCAAGGCTACAGGAGACCCTGCCAGGCTGAAGCACAGTGGTCTTTCCAGGAGCACAGCTCCCCAGAAGCTGATGTCTCATACTGTCCCCAAGGCGGTCCAGATCCTGCACCTGCAACCTGACCACACACTTGGCTTCCGCCACTTCCATAAGCCTCGCTGAGCAACCCTAATCCATCATCCAAACAAACATTAATATTTTACCTCAGTTATCAAGTGTGCCCGTTCAAACTTTTATCTAAAACATTCTTTATCATCTTTTCATTAAGTTCTCAAGAGCTAATGGTTTCTGAGTTCTCCGGGTAAGGATGATGTTCTGAATAATGAAAGCTCATTATTTCTCCACAGAATGCTTGTTAATTCAAATGATGATATTAAAACTATAGTAGCCTTTAGCGCTGGGGTGATTTCTAGCATACTTTATCATGTATCAATATATACTCTGTTTGTCAAAACTGCCCAGGGCTGGGGCTGACATTCTCTCTGGAGGAGTCTAGTGCTTCAAAAGGCACTGAATACACCAAGGTGACAAGTTGCAGTTTGCGCCTCTAGGAAATGGAAAGATGAAACTCGAAGTGCCAGTGTCTCCCTTGATTTCCTTATTAGTATTCATAAAGAGATGGTGCCCTCCTCTTTCTACTCCTCACAGGTCTCCCTTTCAAATGGAATAAGAGAAAATCAATATTTTGAGAAGAAAACACACATGGGGAACTTCTACACACATGAAACATTGGTTATTTCCACTTAACTGATCCCAAATAATCTGCACAAGAAAAGAGATGGATTTTGTTATTGCTGAACACACACATGCAGGCATTCATACTGCATACAACTTACTGCTTAAGAGTGTTAATATTCTTGGCCCAAAAAGATTGCTCTCTGCTTATTTTTAACAGGAGATTATTAGGTTCACTGAGTTTTGGATCTCTTTAAATACTTTTTACTTTATCTTATCCTAGTTTCTATGACCAAGCAGATTTCCACAGTGGCTACATTGCAGTATGTCTCTTGAACAAGTTCCCTCTTCTCCACTTTCAACAGCAGGATGCTGAAAATATTGTGAAATCCCCATTCCTCCTCTTCATCTTTTGATTAAGGGGTTATAGGTGACTGAGAACCCACCAACAGAGTTCTGCCTCAGCAGCAAGCTCAGCTTATCACCTATTCGGCCTGCGGTGCCCCACTCAGGGCACTGATTGCCCATTTCTTTTCTCTGGCATTCACTCTCTGCCTTCCTGATATTGCAATGCTTTGCACAGAAATATAAATTGCTTCCTTCTGGCAGCTTTTCAGATGCTTCTGTGTGCCCTGCATTTTTGATGCACATGAAATTCCAGTATCCCAGCAGTTCTCCAAGGTGAGGGCAGCATTCCCCAAACTAGGCACTTTATCTCACTGAAGTGGTCTCAAATCTGAAGACTCCTCTCTGTGCCTCCCTCCAGAACCTGGGAGGAATTGGAATTTTGAAAACCAAGCCATTCTCTGAGTTGCTTGAAGCTGCAAGGTTAATACACGAGAGCGTTGGTGTGTGCTACAACATGCATTTCTGTACTGCTGTCTCTTAATTGTCTCTCTTGTGGTAGACTAGCTGGCCTCCTGCCCACAGGCTCTCACAGACCAGGATGGTGAACTTTCTGCATCATAGTTGTACTTTCAACACAGTAACTCTCCAAAAGGAAAGGCTCTTTTGGAGCCTTACTACAAGCATTACTACAATTAAATTAATTATGCTGCTCAATACTTTCTGCATTTTCTATTAATCACAGTAGGCAACAGAATGATGCTTATTTAAAAGAAATAAAAGTCACTCTGCTAATCCAATAAATGAATGATAAGGAGAATCTGAGCTAATTTATTATAAAAGAGTAAATGCACCCCTAGAATATTTTGGTCATTGGGTCAATTTAAGAAAAATGTGGTTTAAGAAAAAGTATGTAGGTCATTTCCCACTGTATTTGTGGTTTTAAACATTCTGACCCGATATCAAACTACCAGCCAAAACATCTTCAGGGCACGCACGCATCCCAATTTTCGGTTCAGAAACTGTGCTCACCATCTATGCACAGAACTGCCTGAAACTCCTCCCAAAAGTTCAAAGGGGCTTCGGTCCCACTAGAGATTGGCTGAAGTAGACTTGGAAGAAACTAACTGATCATTTCATTTGGTCTAGAAGCCCAATAAGCATCTTTGTTATGGTATAGTTTTGGGGTGTTCCCAAAAAGCTTCAGGTGTCTAGAAGGTGATTAGATCAGGAAGGCAGTAAACTCCTTATTGGATTAGTCCAGTGATAAGCTCATAGCAGATTTGCTCTTAGGAGGCGGGGCTTGGTTAAAGGCAGGTCACTGGGGGTGTGACCTGGAAGAGTACATTTCCCTCCGCATCTCCTCTCTTCTCTCTCTGCTTCCTGGAAGCCATGATGTGAGCAGGTTTACTCCTCAGCTGACCCTTCCACCATGCAGTTTCTGCCTTGGAGCTGGCTGACTGTGGACTGAAACTTTTAAGAAACCGTGAGCCAAAACAAACCTACCCCTGCTAGGTTGTGGATATTGGGTATTTTTTCCCAGCAAGGAATAAAGTGACTAAGATGATCCTGTTCCATATAAGATCTAAGAAGCAAATGTTATATATATTTATGTTCACTATTTCAGAGCACACACTTACCAACCCAATCTCTTCAAAGTTTAGGTTTTCATGTCCAAATGGGAAAGGGAACAAGGGAGGGGGCAAGGAACAGAGGGACAAGAGAGATAAGAAATAGAAGGAAAAAATGGAAACAAAGCTTTTGTAAATAGGGAGGGAGGAGGAGGTAGGGGAGGGGAATGGGAAAAAAAGAAGCAACAAGATATATCATGTACTATGTACATCTAAAATGTACCATTAAAATTAAAAAAAGAAAAGAAAAAAAAGTTTAGGTCTTCTCAGAAATAGGTAACTTTAGAATAAATTAAAACATAAAACACTTGGCAAATTGACTTCTTGGCATCTAAGAATACTAAATTGGTTTTCAAAAGCCAATGGTGCATACTGTGACTGAGAAAAGGGGAAGATAAACAACCAAAGTAAGGAAATATTCTAGATACATTCTACTTTCACCCTCTTCACAAAAGGGTTTTATTCAAAATGTTTTTGTATTCAGCCAGTTTTCATTGCTATGACAAAATATCTGAGACTATCAACTTAAAAGGAAGAAGGGTTTACTTTGGTTCATCATTTCAGGAGTTTCAGCCCAAGATCATGGTCAGTTGACCGCATCATCTTGGGCCTAGGCCAGAGCAGTACATCATGGTAAGCAGAGTGGGGGCAGGGGGCACTGGAGCCTGAGCGTCTCCTTCAGGGCCATGCTCCCAGCGACCTAACTTCGAGCTACCTGGCTCTTGGCTCCACCTCTTAAATGCTCCACAGGGTGGTGATGAAGCCTTTAATACATGAGCCTTTGGAAGACGCTTTACATCCAAACTATAGCAATTTGTAAAGGACAAATTCAAATATAAGTATTTGCATGATTATTGTGTATGACTTTATTTTAAAAATCAATGAAGATCAACAATGAAAACTTCCAATAAAAAATTAATTTGATGAGTCCCCTAACAAAAGTATATACAGCTGAATTCTATACATATGATATTATAAGATTCCAGGAGTTAGATTTTGGTTTTGTTTTGAATTCATGAATATGAGATTGCCTCAGTGAGGGAATCACAAATAGGATTCTACATATCATCCTCAACTGCTCAGAATATGTTGTATTAACTATCACAGATAAATCTATTTGAATGTAGGATTGCCAGTTGAAGTTCTAGGCTTTCCTGCTAAGGTAAGAGTCTTTGCTGATCCTTATCTAATAAAAGTATTTTTCATGACCCACAGATTATTGTTAAGGAAAATATTTATTCTTCTTTCACAATCTGTAGCCATACAGGCTGCTATCTACAGCACAGAGAGGGGACCAACAAAAATTTTAAAGGATCAAAGAATAAATACTTGGGGATTTGTGTGCCACACAGTGACTGCTGCACCTACTCAATTCTGCTGTTATAGTACAAAAGTAGTCAATATTATAGACAATAATGAATGCGCCTATTTGTGTTCCAATAAAACTTTATTTATACAAATAAGGAAAAAATCTGGGATGCAGCACAGTGTAGAACCCTTGCCTAGCATACGTGAAGTCCTGGGTTTAACCCCCAGCTCGGGAAAGAAAAAAACAAAACAAAAACAAAAAAAAAAAAAACAAAAAAACAACACTAACTACAAGGCCAGATTTTATCCACAAGTCATAGTTTACAAAAGAAAACATCTTACAATCACTTGCTTTACAAATAATACTATTATAATTATTTGAAACCACTTGCTAAATTGCTACTGTTCTCATTAAGAACAGAATTTTATTGCTTAAACAATAAAAGCAACTTCACATCAAGTCTTACTCTAGCCCATAAATGACTCACTACAAATGATTTGTAAATAGTCGCATATATCACCCTAGTATCTGATGGTCAGCAGGATTCCAGGCCTTATTAAGAACCAATCTTCATATTTAAAAAATTAGAAAGAACATATGAAGAAGGAAAAATCTGGTATAAAAACAATTTTAAAAATCAACCATAAATGCTAGTTATTGCAAAAATATAAGGAAGGTTTGTTAGGTCACAACTGTACCATATATAAATGAAAATGATGCCTGTGAACTCTAAATACTGCCGTACGTTACTTAACAAGGGGGACACATCCTGCAAAACATGTTGTTGGGAAATTTCATTGTTGCGTGAAGATCGTAGAGTTTAATTTCTTACACTAAGATGATTGTGATGTCACTAGGCAATCAATCTTACAGAACCACCATTGTACTGTATGTGTCCTGTAACTGATCAAAATATTATGTAACACATGACTGTGTCAGAGTAACTTAAAGAAATCTAAGTATTCTTAGACATCATGTTCTCCAGGGAGGTCTGCTTTAGTCTTCTACCATGGAGTAGGTTAGTCCCTCTCAAAAATTGTAAAAGAAACTGAGAAACAAAGGGCATGGTTTATTTAAAACTGAGTTTACACAGGGAATATCAACTCACTTGGAATTTTCAAGTTGGAAGGGCCTGAAAGTTTAATTTTGGGCCTGAGTAGATTTCAGTTGGTTTCCAAAAATTGTCTAAAAATTATAAGTAAAATTTGAGTGTGTAATATTTGAGTGTTAAAATGTTTAATTTCTTTCATGAAAATCTACCACATCCATCAACTGTCTAAGATGCCATTAACCTTTATAGCCATTTGGTACTCTAAATAATACATTATTGTCTATAAATACTTATTGTGGGATTGAAGAGATAAACGAATTGTAAAAAGCTTAAAATTGTAAAATCAGAGTTTCAAAAGGGCTCTAAAAAGTTTTCTGGCCCTATCTCTGTCCTTTGCTTGAATTATTCCAACACCCAACCCCACAAACAATAATATAGTTTTGCTTAAATGTTTCTGTCAACAAGGATCTCACTGTCTCACAAAACAGCCCATTCTACCTTTTGCTAACTCTGATTAGAGAAAATTTTTCTTTATTCTGAACTGAAACTAAGCTGCCTATATTTTCACACTTTTGTTATTTCTTTTGCCCATCAGTCTACGCATTAGTTCTAGTTAAATTCTTGGAGTATACAAAACAGGGCTGTTTTCTCTTTTGACTATTGCAGATGTTTGCAAACCTTTTCTGTACAATCAGAGTGTATATATGTTGTGGGTTTTAGGCTTTAACTTCACTATTGCAACCACTCAATTCTGCTGTTGAAATCAAAAGTAGCAACAGAAAGCAAGTGAAGAAATGCAGTGACCATGCTCAAATAAAACTGTACTATGGATGCTGAAATTTGAGTTTCATGTAATCTTATTTTGATATTTTCAACCATTTAAAAATTAAAAGACCATTCTTACCTTGCACAAAAAACAGGTAGTGGGCCAGATTTAGCTCTAGGGCTACTGTTTGGCTACCCCAAACTATTTGATAATAGACTGAGTTCTCAACACCTGCATTTTTCCATCTCCAATCCAAACATTCCTAGTACCTCTGGTCAGGTATTGTAAGGCATGCTAATATCTCTTTATTATTCCAACCTAAAATTGCAATTTTCCTTCTTCTTTTCCTCTGTATTTTTCACATATACTGAGTTATCTGCTTGACTATATTCTAAAACTGTTTAAGATTCTTATGTCTTTTAACTCTACAACCCTGGGTTTGGGCTTTTTTTTGTTATAGAGTCTAAATTGTCCCCTCTGAACTCAAACTTGCGATCCTCCTGCCTCAGTCTTCCACCTCAGCCTTATAGGTGTGAGCCACCATGCCCAGCTTATTATTTCCCTTGTTCAAGGAAAGATTATTCTTGTTTTATACATGAGGTACTGAAGCTAATAGAAGGCAAGTGACTCTCCCCAAATGATGGGGTTAGGAAGTGGCAAGAATTTAAAGACAAACCTCCAAACCCCTGGTCCAGGCCGCTTTCAACTGTACTGAGGCACCTGTATCTCAAGGTCACACAACCTTGTAGATGGGGGAAAAAATTGTTCTGACCTGACTCACACTTAGTGAGCCCGTGAGGATCCTTAAGACTATCACTTCCTTTCCGTATCTGTGAATAGTCTCTCTTCAGTAGACAGACCTAGCATCTAATCCAGAATTAAAAATGAAGTCACTGGTATGTACAGGTTGCAAAATCATCCTCTGGCCTCTCTTGAGGGTATTCAGGATCTTAAAGAACATCAAATCTGAGCCAAATCAGGATTTAGAGGAAAGAGAAAGGGGAAGAGGATATTGAAAAATGTAGGGTGAAATTAACAAAGTAGCATGTTTACAACATGCCCAGCCCTATACACGAAACTAGCAACCTATTGGCTTCAGGTAGAGAAATCAGGTGGCCATCATCTTAATAAAAAAAAGAAATTTATCAGTTCAGTCAATATACTCAGTCTTGTCCTCTCATCTCAAATACAAACCCAAAAAAGATATTTTTATACCTGTTTTTCTAAAATAAGGTAAATAATATAAACTGGTAAAGAAGGAAATGCGTAAGCACAACCTTCACTAATTACAAAGACAGCAAAGTTACCAGCATCATTATGGTACGATAAAAGTATAACTCTCATCTTTAAAAAGTGGAACGGGAGGGGAATGGGAAAAAAGAAGCATCAAGATATATCATGTACAGGTACAAATCCCCTATGACGAATGTTATCACTCTGTATATCTAAAATGTACCATTAAAATAAAATTAAATTAAAAAAATAAAAAATAAAAAGTGGACCAGTATTCTTACACGACTAAGAAACTGTACTGGAAGCAGATGTTCCAAAAATGTTCTGCATTGCAGCACCACTGAAGGGACGAGGGTCTGTCTTCCTCTACACCAAGTAACTACAGTCACATACCATGTAGCAATGTTTCAGTCCGCAATGGACCACATACATGATGATGGTCCCACAAGATTCTGGTAGAGGTGGAAAATTCCTATGGCCAGTGACATCATGACTGTCACGAGGTCAGAGCGCAACACACTACTCATATTTGTGTGATGCTGGTATCAACAGACCTGCTGAGCTGCTGATCATATAAAAGTATATCACATACAATTATGTCCAATACATAAGATTTGATAATGATAAATAAATAACTATGCTATGTTTACACATTTACTATACCTTTATCATTATTTTAGAGCATATTCTTTCTACTTATTGAAAAAAAGTGGTTACCGGAAAAGTCTGCAATGTGGTGCTGACCACGGGCTGGTACAGCTCATGCTCAATTATCTCTCGACCCTATCAAAAGGCCACTTTGAGCGACTGATTTAGGATATTCAGGTTGGTGTAAGGACACTCCGTGATGTTTGAACAACAACAAAATTGCCTAACAGCACATTTCTTGGCACGTGGTCCCATCACCAAGCAATTCATGACTATAATGTGTAGGAAACATCATTTGGATGCACCCTTGTCTGCATTCCAACAAAAAAATGAGGGTGTGGCTCAGTGGTAGAGGCCTTACCTAGCACACACCCATGAGGCCCTGGATTTGACCCCTAGTACTACGAGAGAAACAGGACGGCAAGGAAAGGGAAAAGGAAGGGCAAACAAGATAAAGGGTCAGGAACCCCTCGGGACCTGTTATGGGCCTCTACTGGCTTGGTTTGTATAAATACCACTCCGATGTTTACAGAGCACACACCAGGTCCTGGCATCAGACTGGCACTGCTTCATCCACACTGAATCTGACCACTCGAGCTTTCGCGCAGGAAGAACTAATAACACTCTGTTTAAAAGATTCTATCACACTATGAAATGCTGCAAATTTTAAATGTTTCAATAAGGACCTGAATAATTTGAATCTCATGTTAATCATGTGATGGCTCTTAAATTTTTGGAAAGGGGTTCATGCCCCTTTTATTACAGTACATGTTATATCGGATCATAACATTTTACACATATTACCTTTTTCTGGTCTCCTTCAGCTAAGAGGGTCTGGAGACATAGTTCAGTGGCCTAGGATGTATGCAGCCCTGAGTATCCTTCCCAGTACTGGGGGGAAGATAAAAGCTCCATAAGGGCAGAGATTTTTGTCTTTCTGTCCCCTGATATATCACAAGCACCTGGAACAGTACCTGGCACATAGAGAAACTCAATGTGCATTTATTTAATGGATAGATGGAAAAGAATCATATTCCTGCTAGACTGTAAACATTCCAAACTGAAATGATAAAAAAAAAGTAATACATGTATATTGTTAACCTGTAAAAAAAATTATGAGACTAATTAGAGAAATTTGAGCAGTGGATATTTGGAGATACGGTAAAATATGGTTTGTTAAGATGTAGAATGTACTGTGACTATGGTTTACACACTGAAATACCAAAAACGCAATGATGGCCAAAATCTGCTTCAAAATATCACTGGGGCAGTGAGAGGAAATACACATGAAACAAGATCAGCAATGAGTTGATCCTTGTTTTGGTGTGAGGAAGTCGATTACACTGTTGTCTCTGCTTTTGCATATACTTCTATTTTTTTATTGTAAAACTTTAAATATTGGAGATTAGTGGTTAAAAGTAAGACTTCATGCCCTCCTCACCCTTTCACTCCATTTGTTCACTGAAAGAAGAAAAAAAAAATTTTTTTTTTTTGATGCTAGGGATCGAACTCAGGGCCTCGTGCTTGCAAGGCAAGCACTCTAACCACAGCCTCACAAAGAAAACTTTGAAGAAACTATAATCACCTAAAACATAGTCATAGGTTGCTTCACAGCAGGGAGACATGCTGAAAATGTGCAGTTAGGCAATCGCGTGTTGTGTAAACCTCACACAGCGTATGTCCTCCAACCTAGATGGGCTATGTCAGTCAGACCATCGGTTTCTCCATGTAATCTAGAGATGCAGTGAACACAGATCAATGAGCCTGCCACTGCCACAGCACTTATTCATTGTCTTTCTTCTCCTCCCATTAAACTCTGAGTTCCCTGGGGATAGAGATCATATTTTGCAGTCAGTCTTACTTTTAATAAGTAAAATGAGTACACCCCAAAATAATGATTAAAATACATAAACCAGTTACATACATAAACCAGTTAGTCATTTATCCTCTCTGTCAAGACTATGTACTGTACATAATGCTGTACTTTGATATGACTGACAGTACAGTGGATCTGTTTATACCAGCATCTTCACAGACACACGAGGAATGTGTTGCATTTGATGTTAGGATGGTCACAACATCACTAAACAACAGGAGTTTTCAGGTTCTGTACATGGTCCATCATTGACTGAAACACTATAGAGCACAGGGCTACATACCAAGAACTACTGTAGTTAATGGAGCTAGAGCTGTGTGCAAGCATGTGTCTGTCAGAGAGAGAAACAGACAATAAATAAGTTAATAAATTTAAAGATAGGACAATTACAAAGAGACTAAGTACTTTAAAACCAGTTCTTCTTCCCCATAGTAGCCAGTGTCACCAGACAGTTTAGGCATTTACCAGCAGTTGCGTGTGAATGTGTGTGCACATGTGTGCATTTGTGTGCATGTACGCATGCTCCCATGTGTATCATGTATTCTTTTATTAAACACATAGGAGCACCCGTGCTGCTCTGAATAATATATCCAAAAACAAATCTGTGCCCAGACTGCAGTATCTGGAGAACAAGGACCACAGGAAACTCACCTTGCCTCCCAGGTAACTCTCAGGCAGCAAATGTCTGAAGAATTGAAAACCTGGCTGAAAGTCTATCAAAAGCAGTCAAACACAAGACACCCACCCTCTCTCCAGACCTGCCTCTCTACTCCAAAGTGGGGGTCCAAGGGCAACTTGCAGACACACAGAGGGCTTTCAATTAATGTCTGCTGAAGAAATGTGGAAAGGGAAGGGAAGTGTGACAAGGCAAAGCCATCAGACACACTTCTTCTTAGGGAGCTAGCACCAGATGAGACTTCCCAGCAATCCGTGTCTGCTGGATACCCAGTATGGACAGGTGTTCTCAAGTACCTGAAAGCGAAACTGAAGCTAAATTTTCTATGCATGCTGCGTGGCCTGGGTGAGTCTGCATGTTTTTACTTTTTGACTTTGTTTTTTGTTTCTTTACCCTGATCAAGCTGCTAAAGCTGCTGTGTTTGCCTCAAGATTACCTTTAATTTTCAGCAGACTTCATAGAAGTTACCACAAAATCACTGAGAGATCATTTACAACCTGGTTTGCTTCCCCAAAACTTGGATATTACAGGATCCACTATGTCCTGTTAATGTTTAAACATTTATTATTACTGGCTTTGTTAGTCAACTTTCCATCTCTGTGACAAAATAGCTAAGACAAACAACTCAACCGAAAGGTTTCTTTTGTCTCACAGTTTCAGAAGTTTCAATCATGGTCAGCTGACTCCACTGCCATAGGCTTGTGGCAAGGCAGAACATGGTGGCAGGAGCATATGGCAGGGGAGGCTGCTCACCTCATGGTGAACAAGAAGCAAAGAAAGCGAGAGGAAGATAAGATATGCCTCTCTAGAGTACAGTCCCAGAGACCTGTAGCCTCCAACCAGTTTGCCTCCTATAGTTTCCATCATCTGCCAATAGTTCATTTAATTATGAACCCACAAATGAGTCAATCCATTAATGAGATCTGAGCCCTCATGATCCAGTCACATCTCCAAAGCCCCACCTCTGAATATTGCTGCACTAGGGACCAAGCCTTCAAACACATAAGCTATCAGGCAGCATTCCAGATTCAAACCATAACAGCAGCCATACTGATGCTGCTGTATGTTCTTGGACAGCAGTCACAGCAGAAAGGTTATATGAGAGAAGTGACTGCCAGATCACTTGGACCCCTCATTTTACTTAATCTTAAATGTCTGGAGAGAAGTAAGAGGTATGTAAATATGTCCTTATGAAATATAACCAAGTTACTGAGTGACTACAAAAAAGCTACAGTGAAAGGAAAGCCTAAGGGTTGCAAAATGGATGGTATTTACATATCACCCAGCATACTTAAGGTAATGCCTTACTTGTATAAACAAGATAGAGAAACACAAGGATCTTCTTACTGCTAATGCATCAAGGTCAATGCTTTGTGTTCCCTTTTTGGATTACATTTATTAGAAAGATGGAAAACTCACTGCATCTAGTAGATCTAGAGATCTCTTCTTCACAGCCTATGGTACTTTTCAAACACTCTCTTTAAAGTATCACTAAGAGGCCTCATTTGAAGCACCGTTAGGGGTTAGACGGGCTGAAGCTCAGGTCTTTCTTTGAAGGTAGCACAGCAATGAGAGTTGTATATGTTTGTTATGAATACAGGGCCTGACCATAAGCCAATGAGGCTGGAGGGCACATGTAAACTGAAACAGGAGGAGAGGAGAACAGAAAAAATGGTCTGCTAAATTAGCCACCAAAGTCACCATAGAAAGAAAGACTGGCCCAAATGCTGGAAGTCAGCGCAGAGTACACCTGTCTTAGTCATCTTGGGTTGCTACAACAAAATAATGTAGTCTGGAGAGCCAAAACAACAGGCACTGATTTTCCAAGATCAGGAAGCCAGCCTGATCAGGGTTGGGTGAAAGCTCTCTTCCTGGTTTTCAAGCGACCATCTTCTCACCATGTCCTCAAAAACCTTTCTTTAGTGTGTGTTCATGTACAGAGTGAGAGATCTCGCTTTCTCTCTTCCTCTTCCTGTTAGGGCACTAATCCCATCATGGGTGTCCCCATCCCCACAATCTCATTTAAACTTAACCGCCTTCCAGAAACTTACCTCCTAATACTATTACACTGGGGAGTGGGGTTTCAACCTACGAATTCTGGGGAGACTCTGACATTCAGTCCAAAAGAGTATTAGAGTGATTTTAGTACTTTTTACCTGTAATTCATTTGTTGTCACAAGATTCTGTATTTATAAGGCAGACTTTTTGGGGGCTGGGGATTTGGCTCAGTGGTAGAGTGCTTGCCTAGCAAGCAGAAGACCCTGAGTTCCATCCCCAGCACCCCCCCAAAAGAAACAGGAAGACTTTTTGGCTGGGGTATAGGGGGTACTGGGGATCAAACTCAGGGCCTTGACATTTGCTAGGCTAGCAGTCTACAACTTGAGCTAAATCCCCTCATAAGGAAGACTTACAAGTTTGTTTTGGATTAATCATTCTTTTGATGTTCAAGAAATATTTTACTCTATACTAGGTACAGTTATAGGACTTAGAGGACATAGCAAGAAAAAAACAGACACGGGAGAAGGAGGAAGACAATTAATAAGTGAAAGGAGAAGGAGAGAGAAAGAGCGAGAATGAAAGAGAAATTGCCACTTATGATTTCTGGTTTTAAGGACAAAAACAGGATACAGTCCTACAGAGAAGGGTGAAGAATCCAGAACAATGCATGGTTAGGCCTCTTTGAGAAGGTGGCATTTAAGATGACACCTACAAGATATGGAGCCTGCCACAGCGAGGATATTCCTGCAGATAGCCTCCGTTCTTGCAGACAAAACGCAGATATGAAGTCTTCCAGGTAGAAGCGCATCTGGCATGTTCTAGGAACCAAGAGGAAGAGAAGAGCATAGCAACTGGTGAGGGGAATTGGCAGGACAAAATTGTGCCCAGCCCTGCAGGCCAAAGCAAGTTGTACATTTTATTCTAAGGACAATGAAAGCTGTCATCAAGCACTGAGTTTGTGGTCCCTTAGATCATGAGAAGCTGTCAGCGGACAAAGAAAATGAGGCAAAAAGAAATAGAGATGAGCAGTCTTGGATGATGGAGACAGAAACATTTTAAATATTTATGTGTTTACCAGGATTCTTCCAGCCTTAGTGCTGTTATTTGAATACAGGTACCGTCTTCTAAAGGCCCATGTGTAAAACACTTGGTTCCCAGGCTGATAGTACCGGGAGACAGCAGAGTTGTTAGGAGGTGGAACCTGCTAGGAAGAAGTTAAGTCACTGTAGTGTCTGTCTTCAGAGGCGATGGTGAAACCTTGGTCTCTTTCTGGCTCATGATGGAAGCAGTTTGCTCCACCCACACTCCTGCCACCTTGTGCTGCTTACCATGGCCCCAAAGAATTGGGTGACCTGACCTTGGACTGGAATCTCTAGAACCATGAGCCAAAATAAGCATTTTCTCCTTGTGAGTTAATTATCTCATGTATTTCATTATAGTACTGTGAAATTAATACACTTAATGATCTTAGAAAACTATTTGCAGATCCAGCAGTGTTTGAAAGGCATTTTCAAGTGAAGAGACTGCATTCAGCAAACATCTGTCAGGTGTCTACCCAGGCATGCTGTGCAGTGGTGGTAAAAAGATGAAGAAGACAAAAACCCTGCCTGCCAAGAGCTCTTGGGCTATTCAGGGATCCTGGCAAACACACAAAAGATGCTCATAGGACACATGAACAGTTCTAGAAGGGTACGGAGAAGGAGAAGGAAGGGGAAGAGGACTAGAAGGACACAGAAGATTGAATGGTGGGCAGAAGAGCTGAGGGAAAGGTCTTGTTCACAAAGCAGATGGCCCATGAGCAGATTCCTGAAGGAATAAGCAGGACTCTCGGGGGACGGCACTGGGTGGGGAAGGGCCAGCGGGCAAGGGAGCAGCCCACTCAAACCTTCCGAGACATGCAGAGCCACTTTGACAGTTCCTGTGACCAGAGCTCTGGTCCCAAAGGGGAGTGACGTTGAGGATCTTGTGTGCCACAAGCAGAGGGGAAGAAGGAAAAGGCTAAGACAGACTTATTTAGAAAGAAGATGAGATAAGAATAGTTTGGGAAGAGGGAGAAACAAGACTACAGCCCAGGTAACAATAGATAAGTCACATCTAAAGCAAGATTATAAAAGCCTCTTAAAGGAAAGACCACATTACAGTCTTTTATTGTATTCCCTAGAGCACCAGGTTTAACAATGAATGCATGGTATTAAAAAAAATTTGTTAAATTGGATTGAGCAAATATAATTGTATACTCTAATATACAAAATGTCTGATTCTAGATTCAATATATTAACCCATCATGGAGAGGCAAAGGGCTAGGTGCTACTTTTACATATTTATAAACCCCAAGCAGGTCAATGCATATTCTTGACATCACACATTTATTTCTATGTTAATTTACTTTCAGAAAGCATGTATAACCATAATATACATGGTGAGAAAGTAATTTTATTCATATGTTTGGACATAAAAAATATCATTATTCAGTCTAATAATCCCAGCTGACAGTCAGAATCATTTTTTTTTTTTAAACAAAACAGATACATTAAGAAAGAATTCAAGGAAAGCAACAACCACGCTCTGGTCTGGCTCCTCTGTTCCACCGAGTGGCACTGATTTACGCCAGCAAGCACAGTCATTTGCAAGTCCATTTTGTGATCAATGCCTAGCCGAGTTTGCCTTTAGACAGCATTATGAAAAGTTGTCTCAACATTTGCATTTGTGCAAGCAGGCCCACTGAAGAACTCTGACTGCCTATACTTTGAAGTCACTTTAAAAGCAGCTCTTAGTTTTTTCCAGTTACGTATGTATATTGGGGTGGGTGGGGGGGTGGGGTGTGTGTGTGTGTGTGTGTTTTGAGACTGAATTTCACTAAGTCCCTAAATTGCCCAGGTCAGGCTTGAACTCGCAACCCTCCTGCCTCAATCTCCCAGAGTGCTGGGATTATAAGAGTGAGATGTCATCCCCACCATCCAAATGAGGTTATTTTAGTTGTTGATTCAGATCTTTTCCAGAATAAGAAAGGGCTTTTTTTTTCAATTCCCTTTGTATAACTTTAAGAATTTCCTAAGGAAATTCAATCTATATGCGATGAAAGTCATTTAAAGAATCATCTCTTGTTCCAGCCAGACAGCCATGAGTAAATCTTGCTTCCTTTCAGAATAACTGAATTCCCACATTTCCCTCCACCTCTGCTGAATAAGAGAGAAGGTGGTTCCACCATTTGCAACCAGAAACAATGGAGAGAATGGTATAAGATAGTGTTTCTTTTCTTTTTTCCACACTTACCTTCTCATCAACCTAAAGTTGAAACAAGTGATATGTGTGGCTTTCTCTGTAGCCCCTCAGCAGCCTCTCCTCTTGGACAACCATGAATTTCATGGTCTGGCATGCCAGAGAAACTGGTTTGACACACCCCAGGGAGACATGACAGCTTCTCACAGCAAGCTGCTCAGCTCGTAAATAGCAAGGAGAAGCATTCACACATGTCCGGACCTGCCTCTTTTGAAATGCCTGAACAGCCAGCGTGGCAGGGAAATCTTCAGGGGACATTAGCAACTCTTTACATAACTTTCTGTAAAGTAGCTTAGTAATGTTTACAGCCACGGCAGCTTGCAGGTGGCAGCACTGGCTGCTAATGTGAGTGACCGGCTCACCTAAGCAGTGCTGTCTCCTCTCTGAGTGGCCCTGGGAGGCGGGGAGAAGGAGGGAAGTTGGCTTCAGTAAAGAATGAAGTGTCCAGAGACCTGGCACAAGGCCTATAATATTATACACCTTGAGGTAAGAAAGCCAAATGCTTTTCCTGGAACTTGCTCTAAACCTCACACCCATTGTTGCAAATGTCTGCTATCTGGTGTGTTGTATGACCTCTTGGTCAAGAATGACAAAGTTTCCAGTAGATATAATTTATGTATAAATGTATGAGTGCTGAAAGAAGTTAAATTCATCCAGGGTATATTTAGCTGTTGTCTTCTTCGTGGAAAGTGTTTGACGTACCAGCAATACACTCCAGGTGCACATCTGAGTTCTGTTAAAGGCCGTATCAGAACCAGAGAATACAAGTGAGAGTCTAACAACCACACTATAGCTTGAGCTTTAGGAACTAACATATTATTACTTCCATATGAGTCTATGCAAGAAAGAGTGAATATTAAATGAATGTATGATGCTTTCCTTTTCTATTGAAAACTACCAGAAAAAGGAGGGAGCAGCATTTCAGGTAATTTCAGGGGAAAAACAGATTGTCATTTTCATATTACAGTTGTACTTCACTTGAATAAGATGGTTTAGGTTGATTTGTTTTGCAAGCCCACTAGTACAGCAAAAGGACTAAAGATCTTTGAGACTGCAGTCACATGTGAGGAGTTATTAAAGGTTGCTTTATACATTATTTTTACGTTTTATGTATTATTTTTAATACACATTTCACAGCATTTACTGCTGAAGTCTCTATGGGGAAATTAACACTAGAACAATTTCTACATTTAAGATCATCAAGCTTGCATGTATGTCGAATTAACCTATTCTATAACCATAATGCTAGGTGCAAGAAAAGAAAATTTCATTAAAACCGTGATTACACTTTTTTATTTTTCTCTACTGCATTCAGTAGAGTCATGGAAAATACTCATTGCCTTAATTTTACTGTCAAGACATAAAGTGATTACATGCTTTTAATATAGTGATATTTTGTTCTTGTTAAGAAATGGCTTTTCTATAATAAACTAGGATCATCAGAAACTTGATAACTGTAAACAAATAATATTTGTTATTTTATACAAAAATACAAACAGAATATGACAACACTTAAAAACAGAAATACTAAGTCTTCCATAAATTAATATATAAAAACATGATCAGAAGGAGAAATTTCTCAAAATCAAGAGACAGTCCCTCGTCTATTGAATCTAAGACCTAAATCCTTAGTAAATGTATAATTCCAGATTTTGGAAAAGATTAGTATTTTGTTTTCACACAAAATATGTAAGAAGCTATTCATAATACTGTGATTTGTCTGCAGCGGAAGTCAGGTAAGAAAGAAAAGAGCATTCCTATTTGTGCAGCAATGGAAAAAATACAGAATAAATCTAGAATTAAAGCTGGACTTTAAAACAATTTAAATATAAAATTAAAGAATTTCTTTATCTACTGCATGTAATTCATAAGTTGTATAATATCTAACTCTTGGAAAAATTAAGTTTTTTATGCAAATCAATGATTAAAAGATACTTTCTAGGTACTTTGTTACCCAAACATTGCCTATAAATTAATTCTCCCAACCCTCCAATAAGTATTCCTCAGATCTAGAGAAAAGGACTTCCTGCCTTCCAGAAAGCAAATAAAGCTGAACCAGAAATAAAAAAATAAATATGTGATGACCCAACAGAAAAAGGAGAGAAACCATCACAGTCAAACACTTTGGCTTCACATGAAGAGATGAGCAAATTAAAGCTAGAAAAATCCATGCCACTTCTTACACCAGACCCATACCACTACTTGGGACTTTGAGTTAGTTCAGGGTAGACATTCTGCCAGACATAATGTATTTGATAAAGCTTCTGGCTTTTCATCTTCAGACTTGGTTTGCTATATTAATTCAAGAGTCTCAGGAATATGAGAAACAATGGCAATAATTCAAAATTTTTCATTATCTGTTCTTGGATGTGTCTTCATTTGTCATAACTGTTGGGCTGTAATAAGAGAGCTACTTCTGCCTTCTCATATAAATTTGGGGTGATTCTTTCTCAACATTAGTCTCAGTCCTAGACACCTCTGACCTAGGAGAAGGGTTTAAATGCCTTGTGACCCACACAGCTTCAGACTGGTGTGTTTAGTACTTTGTCCACCACTGGTCTCTGATCTTTCCAATTGCTCTCCACTTAACACTGGTCTCTGATCTTTCCTTGGGAACCTCTTTATCTCAACCAGAATCACGCCAATACTGGAAGGATGGCAGAGAGCCAGACTTTTCCAAACTGACACTGATCACAACTTCCTAAAAATCCAAAGTCTAGGGTCATTTAAAAGCACAGTTCATAATGTAACAACAACCCTGTAGTAAGTGAACAACAAGATTTACTATAAACATTTATTCCAGAATTCCTTCCCTTACCCTCTTTTGTGGATGTTTAGTCAACTTCTTTCTAAAGTGGGTGACACACTAACTAGGATAAAAAAGGCCACAGCCTAAGGCTCTGTTAGCATACTAGTGTACCAAAGTTATATGAGCTGGCCAATATCAGCAAGGGAAAGGACTGTTTGTGTTGTAGATATTTCATTCAAAGGGATGTAAATGGTCAGGGCTCCAACTCCCATTATCCATCAAGGGAGAACCTTTATTGATGGTGAGCTTGGGTGCCAGTGTGAAGGTTTAAAAGACTGGGCTGAGAGGAAGAGACAGAGGCTAAGGAGAAGGACTATTGCCCTCGGAATGGACAGGTAACTAGGCAGCCAAGTGATCTGTGTGGCCTCCCTGCGCTTCTGTTCCCAGAGCCCTCTTCATCCTAAAATTCATGTGGGAAACTCTTGCTCCTGCAAGAATTCCTAAAATTTTGGCATGCCAATGAAATCCATCTGGACTATGCTATTTAAAATTCCGAACCCCTCTCCACTTATCCACCCCAGATTCCTTATTTCTTTCTTCTACCCCCTTATTACCTCCTACCTATACACTGTGTACCTTAGATCAGATCGTTTACTTTTTTATTATCATTAAATATCTGCTTCCCCCAGCTCACAAGAGCATAGAGTCTGGGTCTCTTCAGTTCACTCATGTTCCTTAATTCCCCAAGCACACAAAACAGAGGCTGCAGATATGAAGAATTTCTTTCTGCCCATGGACTCAAAAGGGCTATTCTAAATATTAACAATGCATTAGTCACCTCTCTGTTGCTACAACAAACACCTAGGATAAATCAAACCCAGAAGAGGAGGTGTCGGTCTATGATTTGTTACCCCTGTCACTTTTGGTCTTGAGGTGAGAAGTACATGACGTAACAAAGCTGTTCATCTCATGGAAACCAGGAAGCAAAGAGAAAGGGAGGTTGGGGTCCCAGCATCCACTTCTGGGGCATGCCTCCAGGGACCTAACTTCCTCCCCCCATCCCTACTTTCCAAAGATTCCACCACCTCCCCACAGTGCCCAGGCTGGCAACCAAATCTTTAATACATGGGCTTTGAAAGACATTTATCCAAACCACATAGACCAGTATAACCAAAGAATTACTTTAAACTTAATGTCACCTCAAAAAAAAGGCTGGGGCTTTAGCTCAGTGGTTACAGTGCCTGCCTTGCAAGCACAAGGCCCTGAGTTCGATCCCCAGCACCAAAAAAAAAAAAAAAAAAAAAAAAACACCACTACATAACATGGACAGTTCAGTCCAGTATCTTTGAATCCCTTAACTCTAAAGTTTCAAAGCCTATCAGAATTTGCCACCAATTCCTACACTGCCTCCAATAAATGAAGTTTCCTTTTTCTCAATTTGGAATAGTTACTGTTAATAAATAATCATGTATAAACTATGCTCAGTCAAGCAGCAAACGTTATTGAAAGTGATACAGTGCATGATGAGTTCCCAAGAGATAGATTTCAGATTCCTGAGTATAATGTGCAAAGAAAGCAAAGCATACACCAGATGGCAAAAGAAAAAGCAGCTGCATTTATTGAAGCTAAGGGGGAAGGTGTGCTCAGCAAGTGCGGGTTCAAGCCAGCAGAAACAAAAAGGTATCATGAATGGAGAAAGAAGTGGTGCCTGAGAGGTGGGGAGAATAGGAATGAATAGGAGTCAAGCTTTCGGATTTAAAAGATGTTATGTCCTGCCTAGGGCATCTCTCGTTGGGTCTCTCTGGATCTGACTGACAAAAATAATTGACAGGGTGCTGAGTCATCTCAACAGTATCTAGTAAGCCTACCTTCCCATAATTCACTCTGTTACAATTACATGCATGACATGTGGTCCCAATGTAATGAATTTCAAGTGGGGAAAAGGTTACTATAGGGCAGAATACTGTATCTAACACACATCTACTCTGGCCTGAACTTTAGAAATTTCATGGGTCTTTGTTATTGTCATTTTTGCTTCTCTTAGGACAAAGGAAGGAAGACTGGCCTTCCATTGTTGCCTAAGTGCAGGCGGATGGGGGAGGTGTGTGGTCCCACAGCCCCAATTGTGCTGTCTACACTAAAAGGAGAGAGCTTTAGAAAAACAAAAAGGAAAGTAAAAGTTCCATCTAACTATAAATTACTTTCACCAGAGCACCAAAATAATACTAAAGCAGTGAGGAGGAAAAGGGAAAGGAGAAGAAAAGCAAAGATAGAAAGAGAACAAAGATGTTAATGCATCAAACAGTTACATTGGAAAAGCTCTCCCTAATTGTTATTACCAATTTGTATACCAGTACTGTAAACTATCAAGGTGCAATTATTTTAATTCCAAAGAAAAAAAGAAATAGATCATTCACTTTTTTATTATCATTTATGGTCTGCCTTTCCTCATTCGCAAGAGCATAGAGAGTTTTGTTCTATTTTGTTCACTTATGTTCTCCAATCCCCTAAAGCAGCCAGAACAGAACCTATGGATTGTAAGAACTATTAAGAAAACACATTGCAAGATAGAATAGAAATTAAGGCCCCAAATTAGCAGAATTATCATTTTAAGTCTTTATAATTTCATTAACTTTTTCATTTTTCATGGAGACCAGAGAGGGGTTATTCTAATTATGCCTGTAAAAATTAGAAGCCCTAACTACAGGGATTTCTCTATCATTAATTTTGAACCCTAACCATTCAGTTCTTGGAACTCTGTGTTCTCTATATTCATACTCATTGTGACTTCACTATTTGGGTTGGCACAGATATATTTTGTTAAGATTATCATTAGCCAAAATTTCAGACTGATTTCGACAACCTGAGTTCTCAAGTGAGACTTTGAAATGCATAAAGAAAAGCATTTCCAATTTTCTGTTGTCGATCATATAAAAATAAAACAATGGAGTGCTAAAATCTCATGCTCATGAACTGAGCCTCTAAGCCAACATCAACCATTCAAATTGTGGTGTTTCCCATAATTGTGTGTCTGTTTATAAATGTGACTGAAGGACTATCAATTTCTTCACCAGGTATAGGTGAAGGAGAGGGATGAAGCTGCTTCTTCCTTAGGTAACAAACACAGAGGATGATGAACTAAAGACAATGTAAACCAAGGTAAAGCAGATGCCCTATGTTCTTTAGCATCTGTTTAATTATTACTGGCCATCACACATATAAATATAAAACTGCAAGCACTGGGCTGGAAGGGGTTGCACATCCACCTTGCTAGTTAAGGCTCAGCAGAGGCCTTCAGCAAGATTCAAATAATGAATGGATGAATGGATGGATGAATGGATCTGTGTATGCTAGACATGATGTGCAAATATAGAAAGTCATACAATAAAGAACTCTCTGAGTCAGTGTTAAATATTCAGTCCCTTAAAGTTCAGATAAATAAAGTTTTCTCAGAGAACTAAGGGACAAAGGAAATAGGATTTATATAGATATTTAAAAGAGAGTGTTATATGTTTATTGTGGAAATGTTTTTAACAACTAAAAATAATGGAAATCACCAAAGAAGATTAGCCAACCAAACTATGGTACATCACACAATAGAATACTACGCATGTCTAAAAATAAGGTAAAGGATTTTTTTACAGTATAGAATATCTTTTCATTGTGCTATTAAATGGAAAAATAAATTTATAGATGAATATACATACACAGTCCACAATTTAGGATGAAGTTAAAAATTTTTCAACTTTATCATGGTGAGAAAGCAATATACATACTGAACAAAATAAAAGACTGGATAATAGGAAATTAATAGGTTTTTTGCAAGTGGGAAGAGGACCAAGAGATGGAGAGAGAAAGAAGAAAGGGAAGAAGGGGAAGTAAAAAAGGATTAAGATGTGTTATGTACATGTACCAATTCTCCACACTGAATGTAATTATTATATACTGCAAACATGTACTAATGAAAATTTTAAAAACTGTTTATAAACAAAATAAAAACTGTACTTTGAATTTTGCGTTTTGATCATTTACAGTCCCATTTTCTCTTATGTTGAGCAGCAGCAAGAAGCTGAAGCCCCCACTCAACCCTCCGTTCACAAGAGGAAACCCTCGTGTGCCCTAGGTTAAGAGCATTGCATGTATTTTCCACTTCATCATGTGTTCAATTTAAGAAGGGTTTACTGAAATATAACCTCAGAATTAAATCAAGGCACACACATACATACATGTGTCCATATATATATAAAAATATGAAATTACCTAAATGCACAAATGAACACACAGTCATTAGGCACCATGTCTCTCTTAATTAATTCTATTATGTATATTTTATATATTATATTTGAAATATATAAAATACACACTTGTACATAAGAAAATGTACAAGTGTGTATACATACACACACACACACATATATATGTATATGTTGATGTGTTAATGGGCACAATAATGGTTCCTCAAAGATGGCCATGTCTGAATCCCCCAGAATTTGGGAGCATGTTGGGTTAGATGGCAAAAAGGAATTAAGGTTGCAGACAGGACTCAGGTCATTAATTAGCTGACTTTAAAACAGGAAAATTACCCTGTTTTAAACAGGATCTTCTGGATGAGCCTAATATAATCACATGAGTTCTTAAAACAGAGAGAAGGGTGATAGAGATGTGAGATGAGAAGGACTGGCCCACTGTTGCTGCTTTGAAAGCAGAAGGAGATTCCGAGTCAAGAAATGCAGCAGCCTCTAAAAGCCAGGAGCATCCCTTGCACAGCCAGCAAGAAACAGAGACTCAGTCCTATGACCACAAGGATCTGAACTCTGCCAAGAACCCAAAGAAGTGGGAAAACGAGTACTCTCCTAGACCCTTCAGAAAAGAGCTCAGTCTGCCCTCACCTTTATTTTAGTCCAGCAAGACCTTGACTTCTGACTTAAAGAACTGAGAGATGATACACTGTGTTGGTTTAAGGCACTATATTTGTGATAATTAATACAGAGACAATTCACACCATTGGGAAGAATTTGGAAATCAGGGAGGACAAGGGGAATGATTTCCAGGGAAGTAAAATCCAGAGGTAGAAATATTCAGACTGTCTGAAAGACCCAGCAGAAGCAAAGATTACTAGAAGGGAAGTGAAAGGGAAAGTTGGAAAGGTCCAGATCAGAGGTCAGAGAGGTGCACTTGAACGACAGGAACTCCAGGGGGAGGAGCAGGTGCATCCCAAACATCCTCTGCCTGAAGAGAGCACTCAGGAGGAGATAGTCTTGGGCAGGGAATTAGAAGGTTGACATAGAAGAGGCTTTCCCTGCAGCCCACAGCTGAGCAAAGAGGAGAAGATGTTTTTTTTGAAAGATTTGGAACCGCCCCTTGCAAAGACTGGATGGTGCAGGCGCCCAAGAAGTGAGTGCAAAGGGGACCAGTCATCAGCAAAGCCTGGCTGGAGTGGCATGTGCTGAGATGCGCCAACAGCACAAACTGGCCCAGGAGCCACTGGATAGGAGGAGCCTTATCCCTGAGGGAACTGGTAAAAAGCCATGGTGAAAACTACATATGACCATAATCTCAGAGGAAAGATGGTAAGTTAGTCCCAAAGCTCACTCGTCCTCAACTGCATTGTTCATATCTGGGATTGAGCACCAAGGGGTTGCTGAAGTGATTTAATCATTCCTGCAGAACAAAAGCCTGCACCCTCCCAACATGCCCAGCCACACACAGGCCATGTGTGTGTGCACAGCAGCCCCTTGGTCTTGCATGTGGCCAAATCTAAAGGGGTAAATGACCACATTGAATTTTCTGTTCCTTGTTTGTTTCTTCATCACATGGAGTCTGGATCAAAGTATATCTTTAACATAAATAAAAGTTGATCTGCTGAAATATTATGAAAAAGATCATTAAATCCCAGAAAATCAACCACTCCTACAACCTGAAATTTTCTACTTTTTTGGTAGACAGCCAATAACATTTTGTTTGGATTAGTATCAGGTGTCTGCCAAATGGGACATGGTAAAACTCAATCTCAAAAGACTTTTTCTAATAAATTTAAGGTAAGATTTTAAGCAGCTCTTCTCAAATACTCACTGTAACCAAAATGGGTATTCTGTACATAAAAATACTATGAATTTACAAGTTGGTGACTTCTTGCAAATTCAGGAGGAAAGAGGAAAAGGAGACAGGCCCAAAATAACCTTATTTTCTGGATGAAATTCCAGAGACTACAGAGTTCTGGAATGGGGCGCCTTGTGGGGGAATAGCAACAGAGGTGACAGAGTTGTTACTAGGTTCCAGTCTAGAGTCTGAACCTCAGTCCAGAATATCTAGTGCCCCTCAAGTCAGAATGAACAGGAACAACAATCAAGGACCCCTAGGATGTGTCCTGGAAGACAGGAGTCAAAGAGATCACCAGGCTCCTGACTTTCAGTTATTGAGAGCAGGTCATGTGTCAGGCCTTTGCTAAACATCTTCCCAGGTACTGATTTTCAAGAGCCATAGAAGGTCAAGGCAGGTCCCAGTGTCCCCTTCTGATAAAGAAGCCCCAGTATTGTAGAGGATGGCTCATCCCTCCCCAGCTACCTAGTGCAAAGTAACACTCCAGTCATTCTTGAATCCACTGCCCTAGTAAATCTCGTCTTTCGCATCCATCTCTGCCTGGAATTATTTAGTGTATTAATTTGCTTCTAGGTTCCTGGACAATGCTTGATATAAATACATGTAGAGAAAATGAACTAATTTGCCCAAAGCCCAACAGGTGTTGGTGCTAGGGTTAGAATTTGAACTCAGCTCTATCCAACTTCAGAGATAACTACACATTTAAAGACACTTTACTTTTTATAAAACACTTAAATTGGGCGTGGTGGTATACACCTATAATCCCAGAACTCCAGAGTTTGAGGTAGGAGGATGACCACAAGTTTGACCAGGCTGGGATATACAGAGTGTTCAAGGTCAGCAAGACCCTGTCTCAAAAAAAAAAAAAAAAAAAAAAAAAAAAAACACTTAGATGCTTAGAGGTGAATGATACGACTTCTGGGATATGCTTCCCAACAATATGGGGATAGAAAATGTCATGCAGATTAAACAAAACTGACCAGATTGTTGAAGCTGGGTGACGGGTATGAGCAGGTTTACTGCAATACCCTCTCCTTTTTAGTATTTACTTAAAATTATCCACAGTAAAGCTTTTTTAAAAAGAGATAACTTCAACATTCATTTTTTATTTCTTTCCTTGCAGTAATCATGGCTATTTCCAGTATAAATTTCATTCTCTTTCTCATCCTATGCTAGCTGAACAATTTCTATTTCCCTCACTGCCTTTTCTTTCCCACTTCTGTTACTTAGGTACAGTAAACAAAAAAATTTATTTTCCTCTGAACACTTTGACATGTAAGATATTGCCTTGTTCTCAATTCTGTCCATTAACCAAAGCAGCAGGAATTTTATTCCAAAACTGTGTAAGTGCAGATCAGTAAGTTTATGTATAAGTTTAGTATATTTAGTGGTTTTAAATGGAATTTAAAATCCATGTGTAGAAAATATTTCAACATAGGACACATCTGACTCATTGTTAGTTAAATCATTTAACATAACTTATATCATTATTTGCTGAATGTTCTCCTGAGGTAAGTAAGCAAGTTCATGGTAACACCTCAAAGCAATTATAGAAAATAAAACTGAATTTAAACACCGAATGAGAAAGAAATTTACTGGTTTCCTCTCAATCTTCTGATTCCCTCTACCTTTCTAACATTATCACTACATCAAATGTTATTGGTTTCTCAACCTATTTCCACTCCCTGGTTCTTCCTGATCACCTGAACCCAACTGTTGCTGGAGCAGAAACATGCTCAGCCTCAGTGAGATTTTCGCACCCTCAGCCTCTTTTACACCTGAGGACGGCTTTGTAAAACCATCTGGCTAATCAGACATACATAAAAGGCCATTTGTCCTCCGGAAATTTTTAGTATTTGCTTTTTAAAGAGGACAGAAGTAGTTAGCATATCCTTCTACCTACACACACACACACACACACACACACACACACACACACACACACACAATTTTTTACTCATCTTGACTACAGATGTGACGACCAGGGCTACAGCAATCATCCTGCATCTACAATAACGAAATCAAACAAACACAAGATGACAGAGTCAGAAATGTGAGCTTCTGATAGTACCACAGAGCACATGAGTCAATGCCAGCAACCATCCCCTTTTACATATCTGTATTCTTTAAGTGCTGGTCTTTCACTAACTGTAGACAACCATAGTCTTAACTGATAGAGTCATTTTTGCTGAACACCTTCAACTATAGATTATTATTGATAAATTTCAGAGAAAATGAGATTTGAAGATCAGTGGAGATGCTGAAGTAGGTAGGCCTTGCAGACACATAAGATCATAGTTTTATTTAACTTGTGGCATTTACTCAGTGACTTCAGATAACCTTCTTGAGGATCTCCAAATGTTTAAAATCACACTGACTCTGATTCCCTCAAAGAACCATTTCACTCAGCAAAGTGAGCACTAATAAAATAAGGAGAGATACATGGTTTTCTGTACCCCACAATATGTAAAATTACACATTGTGCAATGAAATATATATTAAACCTCCCATTATCTGATCCTCATCTCATCATATGCCTCATCAGTTTCATGACCTCCAAAAATAATCCCAGGTTAGTGATCCTCTCCCTCCCAGCCACCATTCCTTTTGTGAGCCTGGCTTCTATCTTCTCATCCTGATCCCTACCCTGTAACACTTGACCTCCAGTTCCTGATTCTTTCCCCTAAAAACAGTTGCTAGACTCCATGACCAACCATTATCAGTGATTAGGCTCTTTCACTCCTTTGCACACAAATGTTTCTCAAGCATCTACTGGATGTTGCTGTGCAAAACGTGGGTGCCACTGAGGACACTGTCTGGAGAGCCTAATGATCCTGAACACCACTGAGTCCCCCTTACCTAGAGCACCCCAGTGCAAATATTCACACATTGCATATTGTGTTTACATGACTGAAACTAATGCATGGGAAGAAATCACAATTTTTAAAATGTTTTGAACTCAGTATCCCAGACATGCAATTATAAGTAAATAATTTGCCACTGACCTTCAAGTGCTTTACCAGGGTGACTAACCCACCTTGACGAGGGCATAAGTGGGTTCTGTATGCTTTAAAGTGTGCCAGAGAGAAAATGGAAATTTCAGCACCTTGGTTTCTTTCAGAAGGAATCAGCAATTTAGAGAATGCCAAGTGTGCACAGCATACACACACACACACACACACACACACACACACACACACACACACGTACAGATATGTATGTGTGTACTTAAAAATTAGAGCATCTTAAAGCAACCATAGACATTAAAGTCCAGTCCTACCCTTTGACATATTAGGAAATAGGATCCCAAAAAGGTTCAGTGATTCGGTTAAGATTTAAAAGTTAGCAAATGTGTTAGGTCCAATTATTTTATTCAGGAAGGAGGCTTACTATAGCAAAAGCTGACTCATTGTACTGTACAATAAGAGTTATCAGATCATGGCTGAAAACTGGCTCTCTTGTACTCTGTGAGAAAGACACCATTTTACAGAGAAAAAAAAAAGACTCGATCTGTTATTGAAGGTAGAGGGATTGGTACAGGAGCTGGGATGAACAGGAATGAACAGAACTGGTCGAAGTTACTGAAGTTATCCTTAAAGCATTTAAGAAAGAAACTGTAATACTTTTTCTAACAATGGCATATGCACTGTTTTCAAACCTCACATAGGATAAGAAAGAGGATTTTGCTGCAACTGTGGCTAAATAGTCCTTGAATCTAGGGAAGTAAATCAAGGCAATTTGTAACTCTTCTTTAAGAAAATATCAGAGGTCTCAAGGGGAAACTGAGTTAGAAAACTCAAGGTTACAAAGAAAGCACCAGTGTGTGCCTAGGCAGCATTCTCGGCATCTTTCTCCATGTAGTCACCACCACTCTGCAACGCAGACGTGACATCTATAAGGGGCCATCCATAGACTCTCCCAAAGTGACATCTGTCAGTCTTTAAGTAGTCTACTGATGTACAATACTCCATGCATGTGCTCTGGGGACACAAGGCCCACGATTTTCATCAGACTCTCAAAGAGGTCTCAGATCCCAGAAAGTCAGGGATTCTATTAATCACCTTTGTGACTGAAAACCTCCTTCATGGATGGAGACACAGTCAGTGCCTAAGAGCCCAGTGAATGACTGGGCTCCTCCCAGCTTCTTTTCCAAGTTGACCGATAATTTGTGCCAAGCAAGTAGAAAAGAAACACAAATTTCTCTGATTTTACTACATGTTCCTAAGGCTAGGGCAAAAAGCTGAAAAATTAAGTTGTCAACAGGTACACTTTTGCACTTCCTTGTAGAAGAGCAGAAGTGTGGGCAAAATAGAGTGTGGAAGATGTAGATAAAATCACTATTTTATCTAGTACCAGCAACTTCTCAGTACCATTTCTTGGCCTCCCTCAGTTGCCCAGGATAAGGCGAGGAGCCATGAGGAAACCATGATTAATGGTTTTTACGTATCTCCTATTAAAATGCCTGGCAGCCTCTAAATAGAGATACCTGAATATTTTAAATTTATTAATTTATTTTTATTAGAATCAGAGTATTCCAACACTAAATTGCTTTAGCACTTTGCAAAAGTTCCGTGAAACTAATTTGTGAAGTAAGTTTTTCTGGCTATGTGTGGTTTAAACATTTCTTTATAAAAGATTCAACTTTTTTATTCAGAGCTTTTGTTTCGCCATGTATATACCAGAATCAGTTCCCAAACTGGTTATTTTCTTCTATTTCCCTCACTTAGATATTGTGCTTTTTAAATGGACCATGGGATTGCTTAGCACTATGCTGTTCAAAGGAAAAAGAGTATATTGTACATTTAACTCTAAATTTGGTGAAAACGGTATCTTTCGCACGTCTATTTAGCTTATGAGAAGGCAAATACATAAATACAATGAATGTTAAGTACAATTAACTTGACAAGCACCTGCATTCACCTACAAGGTACCAAGAACTGTGACTAACAGTAATAACAGAGAGAGGAGCACATTTTTATCATGGGTACTCCATGCCAAACTCGGCAGTATGTTCTTAACATCAACTCTCTCATTCAATCCTCACCACAACCCTATAAAGCATACTATTTTAACACCTTATTTTACAGATGGGAAAATGAAAGCAGAAAAAGTTGAACCTAGCTGGTTACTTGGGAGGCTGAGGCAAGAAGATCACAAGTTTGAGGCCAATCTGGGCAACTTAGTGAGACCCCATCTCAAAAAAACTGTTAAAAACTGCTGAGGATGAGGATGTAGCTCAGTGGTAGAGCTCTTTGTGGCACAGCGTGTGGGAGGCCCTGGACTCCATCCCCAGCACCCCTCCCCAAGAAAAGCACAATAAAGAGAAAAGAGCTAAATCCATTGTTCTAAGTGTTGCTGTAAAAATTAATGGACCTGGGACTTGAGTCCAACTAACTCCACCTAGAACCTGCATGTTTAAACATATTAAACTCTAGGAATAGCACAGAAAACAAGACAAACACAGATAACACACACAAACACACACACACACGCATGCATGCACAACCAAATTACATTTTGTTTTTGAGAAAGCAGCCCTGTATTATGAAGACGATTTTATTGCCTGTTATGGTTTGTGTCTAGATGTCTCCCCAAAGCCTGATGTGGTCATAGGTGAAGTGTTCTCAGAGGTGCCGGGATCTGGAGTGCATGATTACTAAATTAGTCCATGATTGGTTTGGCATAGTTTCTGCTGGGATCAAGGATGTGATACTAGGATTAAGGGTGGGAGTGCTACCCACCTTAAAGGCAGATAGCCTGGATAAGATATAAGGGACAGAAAGAGATTTGTCTATTCGATTTTTGCTTCTCTCGCTTACCTTGCCTTCTGCCTATCTGCCACGCCAACCTGCCTTGGATCCAGCTGAGAATGGACTGAAACCTGTATGAACTGTGGGCTAAATAAATCTTTCCTCCCTTAATTTGGGGTGTTGGGTATTTTGTCTCAGCAAGAGAAAATTAACTAAGACATTGCCACTTCATGTTTCATGGTTTAAAAGAATAATATAGCATAGGAACACAGCAAATTATGGGATTTAAATTATTTTTCTCTATATAGGATACTTCATACTACATTCAAATACATATTTATTAAATAATGTTTCCAAAGAATATTTGGAATCTTGCTCACTAGTCACGTCAATTCTAATATACTGTTTCTTAACAGTGAGAAGGGGAAAATCTAGCTAATCCATCTTCTAAAGCAAATTGTGTTCTGAGAACACAAAAGACCTGAGAACACAAAGAGCTACAGAGGAGACCTTTAAGAAAGTAGCAAAGGCATTGGAAAAATCCCTGAGTGACTTCCTGCCTTGTCCCTGACCAGCCTGGATGTGGACCGTAGGGGAGCAAGCAGGCGCAACGTGTGCCCACACCTCTCCGCTGTTCCCAGAGGCCTGTGCTCAGCTGGGCACTTCTGAGTGCTGGCGACGAGCCACAGGGAAATGCCGCAACAGTGCACCGATACATGGTGCTTGCCAGGTAGCCCAGACTGGTAAGAGGAGAGTAAACACCATCTATTTCAAAAGGAAGCTTGTTGTGACAAAGATCTGTGCTCTGTTCACTAAACAATAGTGTATAAATAGCCAAAAGAAATTTTTCCATGAATTTCCATTTTTCTTGGATTTTCCAAGTGCATCTTCTGAGGCTGGTGATCACATGTGGTGACAAGAACTAACATGCACTCCAGCAATACAAGGGAAAGGGGCGGGAAGAAAAGGCTCTGGGCGCAGAGGGATTCTAGCTCAGGGTTAATTCCCTCACTGCCACAGTGCAGGAATTCACCTTCCAGAGAAGCTTCTGTGCCCTACAGCTTTGTATCTCTGCGGATCTTTGGCTTAATTTCAAGTATCCCTTAAGGTAGCATGAGCCCTACAATATATCCCTGAAATATTGTTTATTCAAGAGTTTGAAGACTACAGGTAACTCCAAAATTGTTTACAAAAGACTTTTGTTAATGATGACTCAACTCATTCATCGTGACATTACCATAACTTTAAAAACATTTACTATAAATGTGAGGCTCTGGGTGAAGCTGCTTGCCTCTTTGGCTGCAGATTATGGTGGGTGGGGTCACTTCAAACTAGCCCAGATCAGTAGAGACACAGCAGCAGTGACTGTAAGCAATGTGTCACAATGTGCTCCATGGAGACTTTCATCTAATAAAAATCTCACGCAGGCCACGGGCGGCGCGCAGCTTGCCGGAGAGGCAGCTCAACGGGACCCCACATCTGCAGGGAGCTGCCCCGTTCCCGTGAGTCACCTGGGACGGCGCGAGCAGCCTGCTAAACAGGAGAATACGGCCTGCTGAGGTGAGAAAGGTGTGCGCCAGTCTGCGGACCCGCCCACACGCCCACCACGCCACAGGCGGCGCGCAGCTCACCCAGGCACCGGCAGGGTCTGGATCCATCAACATTTAGGCATAAGGCCGGGAACTCAACACGGGTAACACTGTCTTCTGCTTTTCCCCCCAGACTTTATTTTTGCTGTTGTTGGTTTGTTTTTCTTTTTTTTTTTCTTTTGGTTGTTTGTATGTTTGTTTTTTACCCCTCTTTCTTCTCCTATTGTCCCTCTTTTAGCTTTTTGCTTTGTTATTCTCTTTTCCCTTCTCCTCTCTGAAGTCACCATTACCAAGTGGACCAACCATGACCTTGTCATTGAAGATAACCCTGGAGGTCTAAATGTCATAAGATCCAAGAAACACATATACCCAGAAGAAACCACAAAAACAGACATTCCCAAGCAGAACGCTATTACATAACTTTTTGTAACCTCATACAAAGAAAATATCAAACCAACTAGGAGAACAAACTAAGAGGGATAAAGTACATATGTATACAAAGAAAATGACCAGACATAGAAGCAAAACGCAACCCCAGACCCCAAGCCAAACCAGCATAAATACAGAAGACAATGACATCGAAGATGTCAGAAGTCACCCAACCAAACTCTCAGAGATGATAGCAACAGAAGTTCAAAAACAGACAGGCGCAGCAATAGAGAACATCAGGCTAGAGGTAATAGAACAGGTCAGAAAAGAGATGACCAATACAATGAAAGATTTGCTTAGTGAATTCAGGATAGATACAGATAAAAAAAACAGAGGAACTAAGAAAAACAATCGAAAATTGGAATATACAACTTAGCAAAGAAATGGAGCCCATGAAACAGATCCAAACAGATATACAAGAAATTAAAAACTCCCTGGAAACTATACGAAGCCGAATGAACGAGAGTGAAGATAGAATCTCAGAACTAGAAGACAGGTCAGCAATCAGTGAGAATGAAAAGAAAGACCTGTTGAAAATA
>PVJO010011391.1:0-59924 GCA_004026905.1 Hystrix cristata | reverse complement strand
CATTCATATATAAATGGATGTTTCTTGAGAACATACTCTTAAGTGAAATAAATCGGACACTCATGAGCACACATCGAATTGTTTCTCTGATATGAGAAACCATAATTGTAAATAAGGACAAAGAGGTGTAATAGATATTATATAAAAGGAGGATGGTGTGCAGAGGAGAGGAGTACTAGAAGGAAAGAAGGGGAAAAGCAGAAAGGCAACAGGGGAAAGAGGGGAAAGGGAAAAAGTGGAAAATGATGAATGAACCTGCTGTAAATAGGGAGGGAGGGAACAGAGGGGAGGGGCGGGGAAGAGGGGGGAGAACCAAGATGCATCATGTATAGGTACAGAATAAGTGTAATGAATGTGACCATTGTATGTAGAATGTACCAATACATGTTCTTGGTTTAAAATTAAAAAAAACAAAAGAAGAAAGTGTGACTCACTTTAAAGTATCAATAAAATGAACTGTCTGTATATGGATGTTGGATCAAAAGACAAATATTCTAATGCAGTTATTATAAATATGCTCAAATAATAATTAAATGAAACCTTATGCAAAAAATTAAAGGAAAATATAATGTTGACAATAAACCAAATGGGGACTATGCACAAAGAGTTGAAGACATTAAAAAGAAGAAAAAAGTAAAAATTCTACAGCTGAAAAGTACCGTATCAAAGAGCAAACTCACTTCAGAAGTTTAACATTAGATTTGAGATAGAAAAAGAGTGAGGAACTTGAAGATAAACAAAAATGCTCCAACCTGAATAAATTTATCTTTTCTTGTTTTCTCACTTTCTTGAAAAAGAAAATTATATAAAGCCTTAATTATATCACTATACTATTGGGTTTATAACATATATAGATGTAATATATGTACCAAAAATATTATAAGGGGTGATAAATATAGTATATTTAGGTAAAAATGACAATATTTTGCTGTAGTTGAATCATTTTTTAATCTGAACTTCAGTATAATCAGTTAGGGTGCATAAGGCAATTGCAAGAGCAATCTTTAATAGAATAACAAGAAATTAGAAAACTAACAGAGGAATTGAAATATTTGTTTAACAAAAAGAAAACACTGAAGGAGAAACAAAGGGACAATAAAATCACAAAACATGTGGAAAACAAAATTGGAAGACATAAATCCAAACATTTCAATAATTACATCAAATGAATGTAGATTAATTCCTTCAATCAAAGGTAGATATTGTTAAAAGGAATTTATAAAGCAAGGCTTATTTAGCTATGTAGTATTTATCTGAGACACATTTCAAATTCAAGACATGAACAGTTTGAAAATAAAATTGTGGAAAAATATAGGGGAGAGTTGGAATGGCTAGTCTAATATCACACAAATAAATACAAAGAGAAGAAATTTTCCCAGACAAAAGAAGGAATATTTAGGGGCTGGAGATTTAGCTTAGTGGTTAGAGTGTCTGCCTCGCAAGCACAAGGCCTTGAGTATGATCCCTGGAACCAAAAAAAAGAAGGAATATTTCACAGTGAGAAGGGGATCAATAAATTAGAAAAATATAACAATTATAAATATAGACATAACAAAGAGTAGAAATCCAAAATATATGAACCCCAAACTGACAAAATTGAAAGAGAAAGTACACAACAATCAAAACCAAGATATTAGTGTCCTACTTTTCATATTTGATAGAGCAACTAGAATGGAAATTAGCAAAACTCTGAAGGACTTATACAACACTATGCAGTAAATTTGACCCGATTGACATTTCTGCCAAATTAGAGCAGAATTCACATTCTTTTCGAGAATATTCTTCAGGGTAAACTATATAATATGACATGAAATGAGTCTCAATTATTTTGAAACAATTGAAATCATTCCAATTAGTTTCTCAACTCTAACGGAATTGAATTAAAATGAGTAAAAGGAATAAATTTGTGCCAGGCATGGTGGCACACACCTGTAATCCCAGCCCTGGGGAAGCCAAGGCACGAGGATGGCTGAGAGTTCAAGGAAAGCCTGGCTACACAGTGAGATTCTGTCTAAAAAGACAAACAAAAAAATAAACAAAAAAACCCCAACAAATTAAATGCTCTATGTATTTGTTAGTTAAATAACATATATCTAAATAAGCAGAGACAAAAAGAAGTAGAAGATATTTTGTGCTGAAAAAAATAAAATTACAACATACGATCATGTAAGGAATGCAACCAAAGTAGTGATTCTCGGTATGTCTGTAAGTTTAAATACAACTAGTGAAAAAGAAAATACTTCTCAAATCAATCTTTAGAAACAAAAAAAAAAGCAAACTATATTTAGATCAAGAAAAAAGAAGGAAATAAAGGAAATAATAAAGACTACAGTAGAAATCAATGAAATAGGAAAACAATAGAGAAAAAATTGAAACCAAAAGTTATGCTTAGAAAATGTTCAAATAAATTAATAAACCTTTAGTTAGACCAACAAGACAGAAAAACAAGAAAAGAAAAAAAAAGATTAAATTTATAAATAAAAGAAAATACATCGCTATCATGCATACCTGATTTAAAAGGATTATAGAGAATATGAACAAATTTATGCCAACAAATCTGAGAACTTAGACAAAATGGCCAAATTCCAGAGAAACATACAAATACAAAACAATCTGAAGAAGAAATTAAAAACCGGAATAGATATACTTATAAAGATAGAACAGAGGGACAAGAGAAACAAGGAATGGAAGGAAAAAAACAGAAACGAAGCTTTTGTAAATGGGGAGGGAGGAGGAGCAGAGGGGAACGGGAAAAAAAGAAGCAACAAGATCTATCATGTACAGGTACAAAGCCCCTATGATGAGTGTTATCACTATGTACATCTAAAATGTACCATTAAAACAAAATCTAAAAAATAAAAAAAAAAATAAAGATAGAGCAGATAGGAAGTATAATCTAAAACCGTACTACTATTTAAAACCTGGGTTTATGTGATTCCACTGATTAATTGTTTCAAATGTTTACAGAAAAAAATACCAATCTGTTACAAACATTTCAGACAATTGGAGAGGAAGAAACAGCTCAACAACTCATTTCATAAAGTCAGCATTATTCAAAGCCAAATGTGTCACAAATAAAAAGTAGAGTCTAAAATTCTTCAGAAACAGACACAAACATCCCTTGCAACACACTGAACTGAATAGAACAACATACAAAATTAATGCTGCACGACCACATGAGACTTATCTCAAGTATGCGAGGCTCGTATATAATTTGAATATCAATGTAATTCATCACATTGACAAAGGAAAAGAGAAACTTAATTACTGAAATAGACACAGAAAAACCACTTGACAAAATTCATTCTCAATCATGCTAGAAACTGGCAACAAAATAAAGAGAAGGGAACTGCCTCAACCAGGAAAAAAAGAGAAAGATATGTACAAAAAACTTCCAGCTAACATTACACCCAATGATAAATATATGAATGCTTTCCAATTACAAATTAAGAACATGGAAGACTATCACTATTTCTATTCAACGTTATATTGGAGCTTCTGGCTGGTACAATAAGACAAGAAAAAGAAATAAAAGTCATCTGTATTGGATAAGAAGAAGCAAAACTGTATTTTTTCTTACATTATATTATGGTCTACAAAACTATATTTTTTATTACACTATATTATGGTCTCCAAACAGTATTTTTCTTACATTATATTATGGTTTATAGTAGCAAACCTGATAGAATTTGCAACAAAGCTAATAGAATTATGGAGAATTTAACAAGGATGGAGTATACATGATCAATATATGTAAATACAGAAATTATATTTCCATAAATAACTAAAATCAGAAAATAAAATTAAGGAAACAATCTTACTGATAGTAGCATAAAAATTATTTGGGAATAATTTCAATAAAAGGTGTAAAATATACAAAATATTATTATAATGCATTGCTGAGAGAAACAAAATCTAAATAAACAGAGAAATATTTTATATTCATACTTTGGAAGAGTAAATATTGTTAAGATGATAACTTTTCTTAAACTAATTCTAGAGTTTCAATGCAATTCCAGTGTAAATACTGGCAGGTTTTACTGGAGAAAATGACAAGATGATTCTACAATTTATATAAAAACGGTAAGGACCCAGGATAACAAAAACAATTTTGAGAATGAGGGCTAGAGTTTGAAGGCTCATACTACTTCCAACACTTCTTATACATCTCCATTAATCTAGATAGTGGGTATAAGTGTAAGAATAGGTGTATGAATTGAGGGAACAGAGTCTAGAAGCAGGCCCATACACCTATGGCTAATGGATTGCTTAAAAATGTGTCAAAAATTTAATAAGAAATGAATAGTGTAGTCTTTACTACTAATAGTATGGAACAATTATACATCTATGTATAAAAAAGAAAAAAAAACTAGCATATTGATCCACTCCTTGTACCTATACAAAGTAACTCAAAGTGAAACTATGAAGAATTATGGATAAATGAAATCTATTGTCAAAGATTTATATTTTCTAGCATTGGACAAGCTGGCAAAGAAGAAATATAAATATAATATGAACATAAATATAAATAAATATTAGATAAGTGCTTATTAACAGAACTCTTCTACATAGCTCTAGTTTATCCCAATGTGATTTTTATTTTCTCTTTTTCTTCTATTCCTACTCCAGATTTCCACCGTGAGGTTGGTTATTGTTACCCATGGATGTCAAAAACACTTGTAAATTTGCTTTGTTGTTCTTGCAGAGAATGGCATTGGCCATGGCCCCAGATCCTCTAGGTTTCTATCAATGAGCTAAGAAAGCTACTATCATTGGTCTAACTATGAGTTGAAGTTATACACTCTTTTATGATCAAGTGGAAAGAATCTAGGTAATCCACTCTGTGCTAAATTGTATAGTAACAGAAGTTGCATGCTAATCCCTAGACAGCAGGTAGAAGATTTAGTACTTACGTGTAGCTCATTGTTTCTGGCCATAAGATAACAACTCAAAGCCTGGCCATACAGCTATCACAGTGACTGAATTATTCTGTTCAAATTCAAGACATATTATAATGAATAGAGTTTAAATTTTATGTTGTTCAAAGCTTTCATATCACATAATAAGTAATAAACCATGGATCGTTGTCTTCCTCATTTGAATAGACATTAGGACGACATGCTCTAATCATTCTTAGAATATGGCTAGAAACATTTTCATGCTACAGAGAACCTAACTTTGGCTCGAAATGGACTCATAGTTACATTAATGATTTATTGCACATCTACTATATGCCAAGCATCAAAGTTATAACGGTGCATCAAACAATGCCTCCTTCTAAAAGTCTTAGGCTCCAATAGTGAAGAAGTCATATAAATAAATACATACAATGAAATGGGGAAGAAAAGAAGCGAGATTCCATGTAGGAGGAACAGTTGAGAATTCCGGAAAATATGAAACAGTAAGTTACTTTTAAAAGAATCTCAGTGTATTATAACTTGAAGCATTTGCAGGTATAATTAATTAGGAACAACAAATTGAGGTAGGTAAAGCCTCGATCAGGAAGATCCTTTGAGTAAAATTATTGTAAAGATAATTATACATAAAATTATAAATTTGTATATATAAATTTATAAATTATATGTATAATTATAAATTTTAAAAATTCTCCTTTACCTGGCTATATGTTGTATAATGAATAAAACATACAAAAGCTAGTACTTACAAGTGAAAAGCCTAAAGAATATAAATAGCTTTGGCCTCAAGATTTCATTCTTGGTCTAATATAATATAATTTCATAATCGTGATTTTTACCCTTAGGGTATAAACAGATGGACATGGATTTGTCTTAATGATCATGTTTGTGCCTTCGTTTTGGTTCCATGGCTTGCTTATATTTGAACGTTTCTCAGAGAAGAAAAACAATTTTTATTCTTTTTACTGGAGTCACCGAATTGCCAGGATTTGATCCTGTAAATTTTCTTCTGCTCCTAAGTTTCTCTATATTACATAATTGCTGGCATGTAGCTGATAATTCTCCAAGTGTGAAACAACCAAACCAGAAAACTTGTCTCAACTATTTATTTTCTGTTAAGATGAATCATAAACTCAAGAGTTTTTTATTTTTTGAAAACAGTTTAAAATAATTTCATGCATTCAGCAATGATGATAACCTATGATGAGGAAGAGTTCCAAACAAATCCACTTTTACATTGTGATTTTCAGATGCGTAATATTATTTTGCTCCACTGACTAAAGCACTTCAACAGCCTACAATATTAGTCAGACAGAAAACCTCAGAGTCCTCCAAGGTCCTGCATGATCTAGGTCCTAGCTAACTCTCTGATTTTTAAAACTTATTTTATTTTAGTTTATTAGTATATGTGTGTTTAGTACATGTGTTTAATTTATTAGTACATAATATTTACATTTCTTATGGGAAGTTGGTACCTGTATATAACGCAGCTTCATTCCTTTTTTCATCCTCATTCCTTTCCCTCCCTCAACCCTCCTCTAGCCATCTCTTCATCCCCTTCCTTTCTTTTGTGCGTGTTTTCATTCCTCCGGTGGAGTTGATACATTATATAACCTATGTCAGTCCCTTCGCTCCCCTCTCCCCGGCCTCCTTGCTGTTCCCCAGCACAGCAGGCATGCTTCCTCCCTGCCATTTTCAGCCTTATTTCATACTCTGGCAGAAAATGTTTTTCCAAATAATCTGGTTGTTTGTTTGCATTGCCAATTCCTTCAGGTCTATGTTGATGTTTCCCCTTATCCACAAAAACTTCCCTGAGCACATTTTATCAAATAGCATACATTCACAAACAAAACTTTTGCCACCTAACGGCATCATCACATAGTCTAGCCTCAGTCTGTTAACTAAAATTCTGCCTTTAACTCCTTGACCTACCAATCAGAAATTCACCTCATTAACTTGTCTTCTTCCTTTAAAAAATAAGGACGAAGTACACGATTTTGCTACTCAATTTTTTGGTCTAAAGATAATGGCTTAAATAGCATTAAGACACAACTCCTTCTGGATCCCTCGCATCGCTGTGCAGGAACCTATCTAGCGCCTCCTGCATGCAAAGCCATGTGCTGGATGATGAGCCCTGTCTGAGAAGAGGAAGAGATCCGTCATGTCTTGCAGAGTTTAGATTCAGTTTAAGGAGGTAAGATCATTCACGCACTGAGAAAAATAACATTAGCCCAAATAAGAGAATAGGAAGGTGCAGTGACAGACTGTGTATGTGTCTGTCTCTTTATGCCTCACTGTTCAGTTGTGTGGGTGGCCATTCAATAAAACACAATGTAAATTACTGGATACTTCCTTTTTAATTCATTGTTTTACTATGTTCTTCTTTCAAAAACAAAAAGTGAGTTTACCTTTCTGAAAATTTTGGTCATTTCATTTGGTATTATTTCAGAATTGCCACTATTTAATAAATAAACATGCATTTACATCAGCTATCGATTTAATAAGTATCTTCCACAGAGCATATAGATATTTATGTAGCTACTGTGTGATTTATCTCAAACTCCTTATAATATGTGCAACATAATTAGGCACTCCTACTCAGAGTATTTGGTCCATTCGGCAGTCTTGAATAAGAACTAGAGGTCATGTATTTATTTTTCAGATGCATTTTTTTAAAAAAGCAATTTTTTAATGCACTGGAGCCATTAATGAGAGTAAAATCAACACGGGCTAGCTATATAAAATTCTGTTTAATAGAGCTCTTTCCTTCCAGAAGGGAAGGTGAAAAAACAAAAATTTGGTTTAGTCTGTGGTTTGTGAGTTAGGAAGCAAAGGCTTTGTTGACATAGGAAAAGAAGGGAAGCCCCAAGCCAAGGCCTCCCTGAGGGAGATATCTTGTTGCTTCCTGGGGTCTGGCTTGTAGCAGCAGCCAAGTTGTTAACACAAGTGGGGCTGTTCTATCTGTTGGCCCGCAGGAGTGTGGGGGATGGGGTGCAGGAGATGTTTGGAAAGTAATCAAGAGCTAAGGGTGGGGTCTGAGTTCCTCTCTAAGTGCTAATGCAGCTAAATACTCTCCAGAGTCTCTCATACCTCATTATGCCTCTCCTTGAGAAACTTGTCAAATGAGTGACACTGTGGTCCACGGACCACCCCCTTCTCTATGACAAGTGGGCCAAGGGTCTGTCCCAGAAACCATACGAGAGAAAGAGGCTGTCAGGTAACTGCAGACACGAAAGGAATGAGTACCTAGCAGCCTCCAGTGGCCTCAGGTTTGTCAGTTGTACGTAAAATGTACCAATACATGTTCTTGGTTAAAATAAAAATAAAAATTAAAAAAAAATTAGCCAGGTCAAAGAAATAAAACCAACTCTCTGTAAAATACATGCACAATGACAGTACATATTAGGTATATTAATTATTTTGAACCAGTAACTCAACTAGTAGAAAATAAGCTTGGCTGTGAGAGTTGTCCCTTTTGTGTTAGCTCAGAATACGGGAAGTGAATAGGAGAAATAGTACACATCCTCAAGAATCTGTCTGGCATGAACTTCCTAGGTAATGGCACTGAGCAAAAAGTAAACTCAAATTAAAGGTATTTGATTTGAAGAGCAAAAACGCTGGCATTTGGACTAAATGTTGCTTTTCTGACCTGTACTCTATCATACGCGAAGAAAACAAGGTAAAACTCTAAGCAGTCTGATAACGGGAGGCATCGTCCCTCTTGTGATACCTACCTCTTGGCAGCCCCTTAACGAGTGTTAATATCCTCTTGTTGATGGGAACTGGGGTGCCCAGGGGTCCCTTCCAGGCTTTCAAAAACTTGGACATGGCAAATGAAAAACGCAGATCTGTTGAATTTATCAAAGGTATTGATAAAACAAGGGAGAAGAAGTGCTCTAAAAACAAGTGCTCTGCAGAGCGAGTGTGGGCCAGTTACAGTAGGAGATGTAGCAGGCAGAGCAGAGTGCAGGGCAGACCCGGGAGAAGACTCACAGCAGCCATGAGGCTAAGGGCAGCTGTCTTTTACCACCCCCATCCTGACATCAGATCTAGGCAGCCCATCAAAAACCCGCCCCATTTAGTGCCAGAGCATTGAAGAGAGCGGTTGTCCACTGGCACCAGGTGGAGGGCTCAGAAGCTGCTTGGCGTATCTGTCCTCCACCTCCATGATTGACAGGTCTGTCATGCCCAGCTGCCCGGATGCTTTTCCACGTCCTGATCTCCTGCCACACCCTCCACCTCTTTTGTGTAGCGTGCATAAGTACCCCTTCAAAGACAAGCACATTGAATAACTCTCTTTGCACAACAGATATATTAGATGCCCGTTATTTACCTTATGAAAGTATTTTTATTTGCCTTAGCAAAGTGATTAGCATATTGAACTATCATTCAACTTAGAGATACCTGATTTGCACATATTTCAAGGGTACACTAGTTACACAAAGCAAGGCAAAACTGCAGATACACTTTCCAAATGTGAGTAAATCTAATTTTGATTAGGTGAATCAGAGATTAAATTTCCTTGGAGAGAGCTGGTTATTTGAAAGAGCCCCAAGGTGAATTCTTTTGGTAAAGCATAACCCCTTTCTGAATGGTGAAAAATTTGTGAGAAACTTGATGACAACTTCTCTTGGCCAGAAAGAAGTGCTTGTCAGGTTTCCTGCGAGTGGAGTCTCAGCAAAGTGCAGCAGAAGTTCAGGGAGGGTGAAGGAAAGAGCAGGTTGTGTGGAGAGAGTGGGCAGACCTTCGAACACGTCTGTGTGGATTTCTGGGCTTGGCTAGATGACAGAGATGGTTTCCAAACACAAAATCATGATGCACATACAGTGGACCTCGGTTCGTGAGCTCAATTTGTTTCACGATTTGAGGAAAGATGGCTGCTTTTATGGTTGTGTGGGGAAGATGGCTGCGGTTATGTTTGTCACTTGACGTAGAGTCTGTGAACAGAAGCAATATTTTGCCAAAAGCTTTTGATTGTGAACCGAATTGTTTGCAAATAGAAGCATTCGTGAGCCAAAGTATTACTGTATTTTTTGGATTTTGACATTGAGTTTTCCTGGTATGTGTGCTAACTGCATTTTAGAAACTGGAAATGCTATATGTATTGACTAAATATGGAGATAACATTCATAAGAAGGCAGAATGAATGATACTTAAAAATTTGAGGGCAGATGAGAGCACACAAAGGAATGTGTAGATCAATTACTTATTGTATCCTTGACTTATTAATCATGCATATCAACTTATCTGCATATGATATTTTTGCACATAAATTTTAAAGTCCTCTCAAGAAACTCATGACCACATTATTCCACATCCTCGTACCACCATGATAACCCGAGACTATTTTTAGACAACACTAAGTTCTGGTCTATCCCCACAGTTTTTATATACTTAACACTTCGGGTTACTAAATCTAAATTAATTATATGTATTCATCGGTGCCTAACTTGTTTGCCATTTACCTGTTCAACAAATATCTATTGAAAGAAATTATTATTTTTGGTACTCTGGCATATAACCAAGATGTGTAATTTATGTATGTACACAACCTGCTAGATGAAATAAGTAATAACTTTAACATCTATACTATGAACACAAGCAATTTTTAGAAAAATTTAATGCAGAGCATGGGGATTAATTCCAAAAATTTCAAGTAAGGATGTATGAGAAGGTGCCCTTGACTTTCCCATCTTTCTTTTACTGTTCTGTAATATCCTACTTCTCAAATGTATTAATACAGGTCTTTTTTGAAAACGTTTTGTAAGATTCTGAAATCTTGTAGAGTAAAATACTGGTCTGCTGTAAATGAATGCATTTAAGTTTCTCAAATGAACATGACACCATACAGCGTTTGGTGGGCATCAGTGTAGAGGACTAGAGTCAGAGCATCTGTCCTGAGGCACTGAATGTCATACACTGCGTTCGAGGTTAAAATACATGCTGCCTCTGATAGTTGGGGCAGCAACAATTTGCCTCCGGCCTCCCAGTTGTGCTGGGAGAATTTCCAGAGAGTACCTGCAAGAGTGTGCATCTCCTGTTTCAGCTGAAAGGCATCACCACCAATACAAACAGACCTGACAACTCAAAAGTGATGCACGGCTGCCCAACATGGCTTGCAGAGGATGTTTCCATAAAATATTAACTGTGGGTCTTTGTTATAAAAGAGCATCCCATTTCTTACAATGATCTTGTAAGTAATAATTAATGTGGTACAAGGGAAGAATTTCCTGTTTTAAATCATGCAGAATCGGGTCACAAATGTAACTGCTTTGGTAACACGTGTGTGTCTAAGTAAACACGTCATTGAGATTTTCCATCTCACGATATTCTTTTGCATTAGTTTGACTATAAAATTAGGTGTTCATAGAAAGGGCCTCCTCAATAGTCTTTCCTTAAGAACTAATAGTAATAATTCTAATAAAAATAAAGGATAATACGTACAGCACATTTATAAAATACTTTCACACTCATTATATCATTTGATTCACATAATCAGTGAAGTAGGTCTCATTAAATGTATGTATGTTTGTGTGTATGTGTTTGTTTCTTCATTTGTTTTTTGAGACAGGGTCTTGCTGTATTGTCCAGGTTGGTCTTGAATTCATGACAATCCTCCTGCCTCAGCCTCCCCAGTGCTGAGATTATAGGAATGCACCATCACACCTGGCATTCATCAACTGTTTTTAAAACATTAGTACAGTAAAATTCAAAGAATATAACTTTTTCAAGATTACACTGTGACAGCAATGGGACTACATTACAGGACTCATGATTTTTAGTAGCTTTGCATGTTATCATGATTGTCTTTTGAGGACATTTTTGTTACTAAATGCAAGACTCATGAAGAGAGGAGATTAAGTAACCTTGGCACTCCTGGGAGCTTATTTGAAATACAAGATTTCTAGTCCTATTTCATGCTATCTGAATTAGAATCTACATTTTTAAAAGATTAAAATATAATCCCTTGGAGGGCTGAGAATTTAGCTCAGTGGTCAGAGTGCTTGCCTTGTAAACACAAGGCCCTGAGTTCAAGCCCCAGCACCAAAAAAAATAATATATATATATATAATCCATCTGTATACTAAAATTTAAGGAGGAATTAAATTATTATATTTAATCATTTATTCATTTATTCGACACTTATCTGTTAGGCACCTGCACCTGCTAAGTGTTATTTACTGAGTACCTCTGATTTGATAAATTTAATTGTTAGTATTTGCAACTTTAACAGGAATTACTACAACGTTCAGTGCCATGTCAACTTGCGGAATGACTTTCAGTAACTTCATAGGTCAAGTAAGACAAATAACAAGTTGACTTTTAAAAAACAAGTTTGTTTCCATTTTTCAGTGAAGTGGCATTAACACAATTGGTTAACAACCGGAAATGCCCTTCTACTGTTATTGTTCATTGATTTATACATCGTGGAGGCATCACGCTGGTAATGCAGGTGGATCTCAGAATGCTGAGGGAAGACAGAACCAGAATTGGAATATGGAATAGTACATCAAAGACGTGACTGAGCTGGCTAAGGCCCTGAGCTTATTTTCTCTAGTAATAGCAGCATTTTATGGGAGCACATCAGATGCTCCTCCCATTTATATCTCCTTCCCCACTTTTCAGCTATCTTGTCTTACAGCCCACTCTTCTATCTAATTTAGAACTCATATGACCAAATGCAGTTTTATAACCATATCTTTGTCCTCTTGCTCTGGTTTTTAGTAATTCTAGAACTTACATTTATTTATGTTATGTTATCACTACCTAAAGCACAGGATAATGTTGCTCGCCTCACTTAGATTGCAACTAAACAACAATAAAAACTAACATCTTAGGCAGTATGGTCATTCTGGAGGTTTCGAAGGTCACATGAATCATCACCAAGTAATCACAACCATATCAGCGAGACAGGCTGAGTTTCAAATCAACTGTTCAATGGCTTAGTCTACTGAAACGTTCAAACACAGTCACACTGTTTCTGTAGAGAACTTTCATTCAGAACAGTCAGATTCTAGCTGGCTGACATTCCCAATCTTAATGGGCCATTAAGTGGGAGTCTCCACATTAAAAATTATTAGAAAACATTTTTTCACACTTCTGAAATTATGAAATCAAGGCTGCAAGATTTATTGTTAACAATATACAAGGTTTCTATTGCCCTAGGTGTTATACTGCTTTCATAGAGAATCTATACATCTCTAAATAACTCTTTGTCGACAGTATAATAAAATGTTTTGCAGTCAACATAACTCACTGAATGTAATAGACTTGCAATTCTATGAGAAACATCAGGAAAACATGAAATTCACACTGTTCTTTGGGGCTTAGTCTTTTATGAGGCCAAAAACCTGATTTTTGTCTCTGCTGCTGATTTCCTGTTTGATTTAGAGAAAAAAATCAAGGTGGAAAAAGTCATTCAAATGATCAAGTGTTTGTACCTGTATCCTGGTAAGTTTTAAGAGGATTTAATTGACTTATTGAATGGAATACCAGAAGGATAGAGAATGATAAGAAAGGCAACACTAAAATAAAAATGTATTAAGACTTAATGCGTTGAATTGTTAACTGGTCCAATACTTGGACATTACCTTTGGATCTAAGTTTTTTGATAAATGAAAGAAAAGACACAAATGCATGTATTTAACAGGTCTTTAGAGCTTCTCACTCAAATTTCCCGAGAATCTTGGGTACTTATTAGGTCCAGAGGAGTCAATCTTGCTTCCAAATGCCAGACAGAAACAGAACTGGACATCTGCCATTTTCAGTTTCCATGTTCTGTTCCTGCCACATCTGATTAATTTTTGTGTGTGCTGGTCCTACTTATGTGGTAGGCCAGATAACACACCTGGGAACCTCAGGTTGTAGCTATGTTAGCCTTACATGATTAATCTTAAGTACTCTTCCCCAAACATATCAGTTACTCAAGGATGGCCCAGCCTAAGGAAGCTTTTAATCCTATCCACAAACTGGTAATCACCAGCTGCCCTTCAGAAGATCTCAGACAGCATCAAAATCTCACTTTTCTCCTTAAGAAATCAGTTTTGAGGTCCTTCCTTCCAATGGCTCTCAATCAGGTTACTCCCGCTAGTGACACTGATCCTCAAAGGAGTATCTTCTTGTCCTTCTAGGAAGATTTTTGGGTTCTGTGTAGATTTACTCACTTTCCCCAAGAATCAGCACTCTGGAGCAAGGAATACTAAGAAAGGCTACTAGTTGAGGCCCTACAGGACCACTTAATTTGATCCCACAGCACCTACTAGAATTAATTTCATTGATTTATAAAATAAACATTTTTAATTTTTATTACCATGTGTCTGCAGGATTACATTCATCATGAGGAGTTGGTATATGTACATAACATATCCCAATTCTTTATTCATCCCCCTTTCCTTCCACTGCCCCCTTTCCCTGTATCTCTTGGTCCCCTTCCTATTTGCCAAAGCTCTATCTCCCTGCTTTTTTTAATCTTTTATTTTGTTTTTTATTTATATTATGAGTTTTTCATACAAAAGAAGCTATGTGATATTTAAGCTTGTGTGTCTGATTCATTTCACTTAATATTATGGTCTCAAGGTACATCCATTTTTCTACAAATGACTCACATTTATCCTTCTTTATGGCAGAGTAGTACTTTATTGTGTATAAATAGCATATTTTCTTTATTCAATCATCTGTTGATAGACATATGGACCACGATTTAGCTATTACATGTTGTGCTACTGTAAACATTATCACTATAACATGGTGTCTTTAACTCTTTCTAGATGATACATAAGAGGGAAATTGATGCATTGAGTAGAGTTTCTACAGTTTTTGAGGTCTTTTCATGCTGATTTCTATAGTAGTTATACTAGTTTACATTCCCACCAGCATTGTAGAAGGATTCCTTTTTCTCTACAGCTTTGCCAGAATTTGCTATTATTTAATTTAATGATAATAGCCATTCTTCCTGAAGAAGGGTGGAATCTCACTGTTGTTTTAATTTGTGTTTTTCTAATGACCAGAGAGTTTGACCATTTTTTCATGTATTTATTGGTCGTTGGTACTTCTCCTGAGAAGTGTTTCTTCATTTCAATAGCCATTTTTTGATTTGGATCTTTTATTTTGAAGGTTCTAATTTTTTTTTTATTCTTCGTATATTTTAAATATTAGTTTAGATATAAGTCCTCTGTCAGAAGAGTAACTGGTAATTTTTTTTCCATTCTGTGGTTTGTCTCTTTACTCTGTTGGTTGTTTGCAGAAGATTTTCATTTATACAGTACCACTTGTTGATTCTTGACACTATTTCTTCTGCAACTGGAGTTCTATTTGAACAGTTTTTAGCTTTGCCTATATCTTCAAGAGTCTTCTTATTTGATCTTCCAGCAGATTGTTTCTATTTTAATATCCAGGTGTTTGATCCATTTTGATTTTATTTTGGTACAGGGTGATAGAAATGGGTCTTGATTCAATCTTCTTCATGTGTGTGACCATTTTTCTGAGCACCGTTTGGTATTAGAGGGGCTATCTTAGCTCCCATGTGTTTTTGGTCATTTTGTCAAAGATTGGATGACTGAATGTGCCCGTGATTATTTCTGCATCCTCATGTATGTTCCACTGATCTGCATGTCTGCCTTTGTGGTAGTTGTTTTTACCTCTTTAGCTTTGTAATATCACTTGAAATCTGGGCTGGCGGTTGCTTCTGCTTTGCTCTTGTTGCCCAGGATTGCTTTTACTGTTCTGGGTCTCTTCTGGTTCCACATAAATTTTAGGATAATTTTTTTTCTATTTCTGTGAGGTATTCTGTTAGTATTTTGATTGGGATTGTAATAAATCTATATATCGGTTTTTGTAGTATGGCCATTTTGACAACATTGGTTCAGCTTATCCAGGAACAGGGTACATCTTTACATTTTCTGATGTCCTCTTCAGTCTCCTTTTCAGAATACTGCCTTATTTTCCAGTCAGAGCGGCCAGGGAGCAAGATAATTTTGATGGCAGGTAATAAGATAAGGATAGGTTGATTGTGGCTGGCATTTTTGATCTGTAATATTCAAGACTGATTATTTTCCAGCACAGTCTTAGTTTAGAAAAAAATGAGGTAGTTCTAGGTAGAACAAACATTTATGAATTCCTAAAAAGTAGCACTTTTCTAGTGTTTTAGAAAATATCAAGGAATAAATCTGAATCTAACCTAGCCCATGCAGTCATGGAGTTTATAGTCTAGTCAAAAAGACGAATGATAAACATGAAGATATTTAACTGACAGGTCATGGTCTAGATAAAAAATAAAGCAATATGCTACACAATAAGAAAGTTTATTTTAGATAGAGCTGTCACACAGGTGACAATTAACATTGGCTGAAGTGTGGAGATAAGTATGTAGAGTCTGAGGGAATCGAATGATAGAAAAACAATCCATGCAAAACCCTGAAGTCAGGGTGTCACATCTGGCTTCTGGTCAGGCAGCCAAGGATGTCGCATCTGAGGGATGAGCCGCACTCCTCTGCTGTCCACACAGCCCACCAGATCATGAACTCAGCCCCAGTGAAAAATTACAGGGACAAAGTTTAATGAAGGGAAGACACTTTATTTGTAAGAGGAAAAGGAAGGGGGAGAAAGGAGAAGATAGATAGCTACCCTGGTAAGGAAGAATCAGGGTAGGGGGCTCCAGAAAGGTGGAGGACCTGTGGGACTCCTGTTCTTGGCTGCTTTTATGAGGAGTCAGAGACTCTTTCCCCCACCTGGAATGCACCATAACTAGATTGGCTTCCAGGCACCTCAGCCTACTGTCCTTTCTTCTGGTGGTCTACATGCAGCTTCTTTCTGTCTGTTTGTTTATTTCTCCTTGACCTACATTTTAAGGTCTTATCTTTGGGATGGGCAGCTAGTTAGCAAAGGGGTACCTCATTCATGGTTACCTTAGAATTAGTAAGAGGGAATGTGCATACCTATTGTACTCTATAATGACCTTAGAGTGAATTATATAGTGGCTTGTGTGCATACACATGTATATATATAAATATATATACATGTGTATGCATAGGTGCATAGGTGTGAGCATAGGTGTTAGCACATAGTTAGTGCATAGGTGTGAGCACACACTGCCTTAAAGTTAGCCTCTCCCCTTGTTTTCCCTGTATTCTACTGGAGGTGGGGGTGGCTTAGCATTTGTGCATTTGGCTCTCTCACTGGATTTATCTGAATGCTTCATGTGTGCAAGTGTGTGTGTGTGTGTATGTGTGTGTGTGCGCATGTGTCTATATGGTCATATAATTTAATAAGTGCTGCTGTGTTTATTCAACTATGAAACATTCCACATATACATAGAGGACACATAGAGAGCTGAAGATCTCATAGCTTCATTCTTGGGAAGAGTATAAGTAGAAAAATCGTACAACCCATGAAAGCCAAATTACACTAGCTTACATAGGTGTAAATACAAAGAGATACTTAAGGTAAATTTACATCAAAACCACTGCTTTGAAACCTGAAACTACTGATTCAACTAATTAACAGGATGTAGTCGATCGAAAAGCACTTATGAGAATAATCACAAACATGATTAAAAGGATTGGAAAAACAGACTTAATAGAAAAAATGAGAATTCTGTAATGTGGAAAAGAACAAACTGAGTGATCAACTACTGTTTTGAAATATGCAAATGATTACACTACAGAAGATGACAACCCTCATTTCTTACAATAGAGTAGAAGAGACACATTAAATTAGATGAAGAAAATTTGTCTTGCCAAGAAGGTTGGCCAAATGCTGAGCTTCACTACAGACATGGAGCCAGAGGTTTTGTTTTGATTCTCTATATTTTAACACATGAACAACTATGATGAGGCTTTTCTCCAGCCTCCCCCTATCTTGGCCCATAGTGAAGCAGAGTGAGCATAGAGTCTCCTGACTACTATGTAGGCAGCCAGCGTAAAACAGAGAAAACTGACACCTCCAGTGTGGGCTAGAATACTGCGCAACTGAAACTTTCATACATCTCTGATGGCAGTATAAAATGGCACAAGTGATAAAGTAGATCTTTGGTTTACCATAAAGTTAAACATATACCTTCACTATGACCAGCCAGTTCTACTCTGAGACATTCAAAACATATGTCCACATAAATTCTTGTGTAGGAGTCTTTATAGAAGTTCTATTCATAGTTAAAAAAAAAACTGGCAACAACATAAATGTCCACCAGTAAGTAAATGAATAGACTGATTGTTATATATGCAAAGAACAGAATATTACTAAACATAAAATATGAACTACAGATGCATAAACGAATGTAAAAAAACATTGTTTAAGTGAAATGAAACAGAATATGGAAAAATAAGATAACACATATTCTATGATTCCATTTATATTAAATTCAAAAATAGGTAGAAATCCACAGTAGTGGAAATCAGACTAGTGATTGCTTATAGAGGTAGGATTGATGAGCAAAGGACAAGAAAAATTTTTAGATGATTAAGGTTATATATACAAGAGCATACATTTATTAATACTCATCAAAAAGTACAGGTAAAATGTGTGCATTTTATTTTGTACAAATTTACCTCAGTAAAAATGGAAATGATTAAAACTCTCCATTTGGGTTATCATCTCACTTAGAATTAAACTTCCTTTACATGGCCTCTAATACTCGGTGTAGTCCTAAACTGTCACTTTCCCTGAGACCTCATCCTCCTATTAGTTTCCCTTTGTGCACTCCTTCCTAATCTCAGAAGCCTTTTATTGATTCCTTGTGGCCATATCACTGCCTCAAGATCTTGTATTGTTTATGGTTCTTCTGCTGGGAATCTTTCTCCTCTAAACATGTGTGTAACTAGCTCCCTCACTTCCCATCTTTGATCAAATGTTAGCTCATTAGAGTCTGTATCCTAAGCAAACACTTTTTCTAAAATAGCAACACCTGTCCCAACACACACACACACACACACACACACACACACACACACACACATGCACACACACACACTCATACCTCTAATCACTCCTTATCTTTTCTCCTTTCCAAAGTACATAGTAATCCCAGAAATTACAAATTTTTATACTTATTCCTCCCTAGAATGAAGAATTCTTCAGCCAAGACCTTTGTGTTACATTGATGCATCTACCAATCCATGGAAAAATGTCTATACATAGATATTCAATAAATTTGTCAAATGAATGAATATTCACCAGTAATTAGGTAACATAATAGCATAAATATGCAAATGTCAGATAAGAAAATAGACTAAATCTTCCACCTATCTATTGTTGCATAACAAACCTCCCCCAAAGTGCTGGCTGAAATAAAAACCTTTGCTCAGAAATCTGCAATCTGAGCAGATTAGAGAAAGGCTCAAGAGCCACCACCAATCTCTCTGCTCCATGCTGTGTTGGCTCTGATGGCTCTACTAGTGGGAGGAAGGACTTTCAAAGTGATTCATTTAAGGGGTTGAGGATTTAGCTCTGTAGTAGAGCACTTGCCTGCCAACTGCAAGGCCTTGATTTCGATCCCCTCCAAAACAGAACTCAAAGTGATTCATTTATATTTCACCTGGGAGTTCGGCTGAGCCAGGAGCATCTTAGTTCCTCCTCACATCAACTTCTCCACAGCTGATTTTCTCATGACATGATGCTGAGGTTCAAGTGTAAGCATCTCAAGAGACAGGAAGTTGAAGCATCTCTTCTACACTATCATATCGTGTAGCAGTTACAGAGCTCAGATTTAGCGGGAGAGAATGTAAACACTACCTATTCAAGGGATGAGAACCAAAGAGTTTCAAGGTCATTTTTTTTTTTTTTTGAGGGAGGTGCTGGAGATCAAACTGAGGGCCTGTGCTTGCTAGGCGAGAGCTCTACCACTGAGCTAAATCCCCACACCCTCAGGGTCTTTTTTTTTTTTTTTATAGCTACCACAAAAGAAAATCTTTTAGGTATGCTTTTTCTACCACAGTGCAGTTTATAATTCTGTGATTTGTTTTATTGTAGAGGGTTTAAAAAATTGTGTGAGAAGTTACCTAACATTAGGCTGAATCCATAATATAATAATCACTATCTAATGAGGCTAATATTAAAGTTTTGATTATGTACAAGATACTGCATTAAAGTGTGTTTTATTTATTATCATACTACTTTTTAAGTTGAATAAAGGTTTTTATATCATTCACCGTATATCCAGAAATGTCCTTGGTATATTAAGGATAAGATGTAATTTCGTCCTTGCAACAATCTTATAAATTATGTGCTATTGTTTTCCTCATTCTACAAACTGAAATACCTACACAGAAAGAGATTAAATACTTTGCATAGTCACGTGATTGATGAGGATGCAGTCAGGTTTTAATGTATGGTCTGACCTTAAACCTTGTACCCATAATTACAATGTCATATTATCACTCTCTTAATCTACCCAGTATTCCTACAAGGTAAGTAATATTGATATTCCTATTTAACATTAGAAAAAAACAGAGGCTTCAAGCAGTTACATCACCTCCCCAAGATCTAGCTACATTTTTCTAACACTGTGCCAGTATCTTATACATTGTTTCTAATCACCTCAGGATGGTTGCAAAGTACATGTGTAGAAGAAGAATCAAATGTTAAGTTACTGGTTCTAGGTCATAGAGTTAGGAAACACCAGATGGAGCTGGAATTCAACTGCAAGTGCACGTGGCTGTGAAACTGGCCCTCTTTACCCATATTGCCCTCATCTTCAGGGGCAGAGAAAGAAGGAAGGAATGTCAAAAGCTGAAACTAGAAAACAGTAACACCTTCCACACTGGAACCTCTAGCTAAACTCTGGAAATGCTGAGACAGAGATCCCCAGGGATGATGAGAAACCTACAGGCAGAGGATCCATCATGGCTGACTACAGACGGAGGATCCATCATGGCTGATTACAGGTGGAGGAGCCGTCATGGCTGACTATGGGCAGAAGAGCATGAGGGAAGCTTGGAGGAGATATGCTAGGGAGCACGGGTACTCTGGAACAAGGGAAGCACATAAAGACATATAACAAGAATTGACCTGAAGGAGAAACACATTAGGGGTTTACAAAGGGAACTGGGCCTGCCTTTGGATCACAGTACCCTTTATGCACCAGGTCCAGTGAACACTCCATCTTGGGTTGGATTTTGGATAGGCTTCTAAACTATTCTCCCCCTGGAAGAGCAAAACCAGAGAGTGAGATGTTCACAGATTAAGGCACCAGAGAAACTGAAGGCTGAGAATCACCCAGAGGGCACAGACTGAGCTAGCATTGGCTGGCTCTTGGAGAAGTGAGGAACAGGGTTTAGGGTCCTAAATGTGGTCACTGGGAAAGTCATAATGCAGGGAGCTGCAGATTGCAACTGGTGAGATTTGGGGAAGAAAGGTAGTTAAAGCAATACCAGAGCAGGTACTTCAGGTTGTTCTCCCAAACACTAGGGAGTTCTGTGTCTGTGCCATATTCTGCCCAGCACCCCACCACTCAGTGCCCTCAAGGGAACACCTCCAGTCCCCTGCCAAAGGCTGCTAAATGACACAAGCCCTAGGCACCATGTTGTTTGTGGGTAGTAAACTGGCACTTGTGGAGCTTGGTGAGGGAGGCAGGCTCAGAGCCAGAGAGACCTGGCTTAGGGAGAGGGCATGACGCACTCAGCCAGAGACTAATAGAAAGTGAGCACAAAGCCGCGGAGTCCATTGAGGAGGGAAGGGGCTGGCGATCAGGAAAGCCCTTTCAGAAACCAGCGAAAACACTGGGTACTAGCCAACCACATTGCACCTTCCTTCCCACCAACTCAATTGAAAGCATCCAGACATAGGACAAAGGGAGAAACACCCAGCTAGCCACGCTCACAGGAGTGAAACTGAAACTAAGAGAGCCTGGCCCACAGAGGGGAAAGGGGATCAGAGATCAAGTTGGAAACCCAAGCTCCTTAACTCACTGACAGGCAAGAGAACAAATATAGGACAGGATTGACTCAATGAATTGCAAAAGCAGGTTGAGGATTGAGAAAGGGGAGGAAAAATGGCACCTTGTGGAGACAGTGACGCCCTGTGGAGTGAAGAGGTGAATAAAGAACCAGTTTAACAGTCCAACCAGACCCTGCCTTACAAGTCAAGCACTCGTGAAGCATAGAGGAAAGAACTCACTGATTGGATTCAGGCTGCAGTATAATAGGACTTTAATTTTATGTTTTGTAACTGTATGAGTTGTTTTTTCTCCTTCCTCCCTTCCTTTCTCTCTCTTTTCCTTTCTCTCTCTCTCTCTCTTTCTTTCTTTCTTTCTTTCTCTCTTTCTTTCTTTCCCTTCTCTTTCTTCTTTTCCTTTTCTCCTTCTATCTTTGTCTGATAGTATTACACTGAACAGAATGAAGAAGTGTGTAAACACCAAAACATAACCAAAGCCAAGATCACATCATTGGGAAGCATACCCAAATAAAGAAATCTCCATACCAATGAAAATTTTTTCCCACACAACTTGAGCCTCAACGCTAAGCAGAAAAAACAGAAACATGAGAAAACAAGGCAACAAGATGCCTCCAGAAGTTCTCAGCTTTCCAAAAGATGATCCCATTGGTACTGATGGAGAGAATGCAAAAAATTTGAAAAAGGTTGAAATGTGTGAAGAAATAAAAGAAGAAACCAAAAAAAGCAGATCCATAAGATATTCAATGAGCTCAAATTTGATGTAGCTAAACAGATAAATAAGTTAATTGATAAAATGATCGATGAGTTTAAAGAACACAAGAACAAAAAAAATAGGTGAACTAATCAAGCTAATAGAAGATATGAATAACTGTTTTAGTAAAGATTTAGAGACCATGGAAAGATATCAAATGAAAATCCAAGATATAAAAAAAAAAATCTACTGAAAGTATGGGCTACATAAATGACTGGCATGAGGTGAGAGTGTCAGAACTAGAAGACGAGGTTGATGCAAGAAATCATATGCTCAGAGATACCTATAAAACTACGAGTCCATGGAAAATGGAGCCAACAGTGGCTAGATGACTCAAGGAAAACTAACCTAAGAATTACAGGAATTAAAGAAAAATCAAAAGACTCCCCCAAAGGTTTAAAATTATATTTACCAACATCATAACAAAAAATATTCCAAGTTTAGAATTCAACTTCTAGGTCAGAGGCATACATATCCTCAAATAGCCATGATCAGAAAAGAACTTCTCTACACCATATCATTAAAATTCCTAAAGTCCAACACAAAAAGAGAACTTTAAAAGCTGTTAGAGGAAAATAATAATGTGTGAAGCAAACTTTTGTAATTACAGTATTTTTCTCAGTACAAATTTTGAAGGTCAGAAGAGCTTAGAGCGAATTTTTGGAAGTCCTAAAAGAAAACAATTTTCAACCCAGAATAACACAGATACTTCTTGTTTAATGACCTACTGGTTTAATGACTCCTTGGACTTTCAACCTGTTCAGACTTGTGACCCGCTGCTCAAACTTACAGCTTGCATTCAAACCTATGATACAGAAACATGAGGAGCAGTGAAGAATTAGGTGGGTTTTTCTACAGTACAGTACTGCTGTGTTTGCTAATTGTGTTGTATGGTACAGTACTGTACTTTTATGTTCTGTTATTGCATGTAAGAGTTATGCAAATAAAAGCAAAGTCATCAAGCTAGAGTTTTCTTTATTTTTTTAATTATGAATATTGTAATATATACAGTATGCCCAATTCCTCAGTTAGTGGCAAATTCATTTAACAGCATGTTGTGGGAGTAGAAGTCAGTTGTTAAACAAGAAATGACTGTATACCGTATCCTGCAAAACTATCTTTCAAAATTGATAGAGAAATGAAGACTTTGTGACAAATAACACCTTAAGAGATTGATGACCACCAAACTAGCACTACAAAAAGTACTCAAAGAAATCTAGGAGAAAGACAGTGAAGCCAGTAACACCAAAGAGACTAAAGGAATGAATACATCAAGCACGGTGAGCAGTTAACCAAAAGGAAAAATTAAAAAATAAGCAACAAAAAGTAATGCAATGATGGGAATTGGTTAATATCTTTCAGTAATAACTCTCTATGTAAATGGTCTTAACGCCTGAATTGAAAGATGCACACTGACAAACTGGATCAAAAAACAAAACCCAACTATATGCTGCATACAGGAGAAACATCTCATCCATAAACAGATACACCAAAAGCTAAAGGATGGAAAATGATACTCTATGCAACAAGAGCCTGAAAGCAAGCAGGAGTAGCTATCCTATTTTCAGACAAATTGGACTTGAAGTCAAAAGTGACTTCAAGAAGAGACAGAGGCGATCACTATGTATTGGTAAAGGGAACAAGTCAAAAGAGAAAAATAACAATTGTAAATACATGTGCACCAAATTCTAGAATGACCATTTTCATAAAGCAAAATATTAGTGAACATAAAAGGTCAGGTAAACATCAACACAATCATAGTGGGGAACTCAAACCCACTATTACAAATACACAGGTCAACTAGACAAAAAAAGAAAAAAAAATCAACATAGAAATACCAGAGTTAAACTCTACCTTTGAACAAATTAACTTAAAAGATAGCTACAGAATGTTAGGGTCTACAACAGTATACATATTTTTGCCAGCAGCACATGAAACTTTCTTCAAAATATACCACATCTTGGGCAATAAAGCATGCTTAAATAAGTGCAAAAGGATCAAAATAATCTCATCTATATTACCAAGTCATAATGCAATGACATTAGAAACCATGGCAAAAGTAATCACAGAATTTTCTCAAACACATGAAAATTAAATAATGCATCCTTGAATAACCAATTGATAACAGAAGAAATCAAATAAGATATATTTCTTCCTATTCCTTTGACCCACCTCTCTGTTTCCTACGTGCCATGGGCTGTGCCTCCTCTGCCATATCCCTTTGCCATGCTGCCCCCATCTGGGAGCCAGCCAACTACAGACTGAAACTTCTTCAAAGTATGAGCCAAAATAAACCTCCTTTGAGAAATTTACTAAGAAAGCAATCCTAAGAAGAAATTTGTAACTGTGAATGCCACATTAGAAAAACAGAATGATCCCAAAGAAATAACACAAACATGCACCTCAAGGACCTAGAAAAACAAGGGTAATACAAGTTCAAAACAGATACAAGGAAGGAAATTATAAAAGTCAGAGTGAAAATTAGTAAAATTAAGACTGAAAAATCAAACCAAAGAATCAATGAATCAAAGGTTGGTTCTTTAAAAGGATAAACAAAATAGATAAATCCACCAGAAAAAAAAAAAAAACACACATGGCAATGCAATTAGAAATGAAAGAGTGAAATTACAAAGGACAGTGCTAAAATCCAGAGGATTTTAAGTAACTATTTTGAAAACTTCTATTTCAATAAATTGGAGAATTTAGAAGAAATGGAGAAATTCCTAGACACATAAGAATTAACATAATGGAAGCAAGAATATATGAACACTCTGAACAATCCAAATAACAGGCAGTGAAACTGACGCAGTAATAAATATCCTACTGATTCAGAAAAACCCAGGACCCAATGGATTCACCACAGAATTTTAGAAGAACTTCAGGGAAGAATTAATGCCAATACTCTTCAAACATTTCCATAAAATTGAAAAGGAAGGAACATTGATAAGCTCATCCCCTGAAGCTAGCATTACCCTGATACCAAAACAGACAAGGACTTCACAAAAAAGAATGCTACCCATCAATTTTCTTAATGAATATAGATACAAAATTCCTCAACAAGATGCTTGCAAACAGAATATAGCAAATCATTAAAAAGCTCATGGATCATAATCAAGTTGGTTTCATCCCAGGGATACAAGGATGGTTCAACATACACAAATTGAGAAAAGTAATATATGCACTGCACACACAGAAATAAGGATAAAATCACATAATCATCTCAAAACATGGAAAGAAAGTTTTCAATAATATTCACTGTCCATTTATTATAAAACCTTGACAAAAATTGTTACATAAGAACATGACATTAAAAATATAAAAGCCATTGGTGACAACTCCACTGCTGGCACCACATTAATTGGGAAAAGCTAAGAGCATTAGCAGTAAAATCAGGAATAAGACAAGGTTGTCCACTTGCACCACTTCTGTTCAATATATACTTGAAACTTTAGCCAAGGCAATTAGGCAAGAAAAAGAAATGAAAAGAATTCATATAGGAAAGGAAGAAGTCAAAATAGCTTTATTTGCAGATGATCAAAAAAACTCCACTAGAGGATTATTGGATCTATCAAATAAATTTGGCAAAGTTGCAGTATATAAAATAAGCACACAAAAAGTAATAATGTTCCTATACATCAAAAATGAAACCACTGAGAAAGAAAATGAGAAAACAGTACCATTCACAGTATCTTTAAAAACAATTAAATATCTAGGACTTAACCTGACCAAAGAAGTGAAAGACCTCTGTAATGAAAACAATATTGCTCCGAAAAAGTAGGAAAAAAATTTATGAACAGAACCCAGACTGCACAGGAAACAATACAAAGAATCAGTGCTTGGGACCACAGGCTATTAAAAAGCTTTTGCACAGCAAAAGAAATCACCAATAGAGTAGGGCGAAAACCCACAGACTGGGAAAAAATTTTTGCTAGCTATCCATCAGGCAAAGGTCTAACATCTAGAATATACAAAGAACTCAAAAAAATTAAACCTCCCAAATTTAAAGACCCAATCCAAAAATGGGCAACTGAAATGAATAAACATTTCTCAGACGAAGAAATAAAAATGGCAAATAAATATATGAAGAAATGTTCAACATCACTAGTCATTTGAGAGATGCAAATCAAAACAACGTTAAGACTCCATCTTACTCCAGAAAGAACCGTGTAAATGGAAAAATCAACCAATAACAAATGCTGGCGGGGCTGTGGGGAAAAAGGAACACTCCTCCACTGTTGGTGGGAATGTAGACTGGCCCAGCCACTGTGGAAATCAATATGGAGATTCCTCAAAAAACTACAACTGGAGGTTCCATTTGACCCAGCTATTCCCCTACTGGGGATCTTCCCAGAAGAATTAAAATTGTCATACCACAAGGACGTATGCACCACCATGTTCATAGCAACATAATTTGTAATAGCTAAGTCTTGGAAACAACCTAAATGCCCAACAACCAATGAATGGCTAAAGAAAATGTGGTTTTTCTACACGATGGAGCACTACACAGCCATAAAAAAGGATAAACTAGAGTCATTTGTATGTAAATGCATGTTCCTTGAGAACATACTTTTAAGTGAAATAAATCAGACACTCATGAGCACACATCGAATTGTTTCTCTGATATGAGAAACCATAACTATAAATAAGGACAAAGAGGTGTAATAGATATTATATAAAAGGAGGATGGTGTGTAGAGGAGAGGAGTACTAGAAAGAAAGAAGGGGAAAAGCAGAAAGGCAGCAGGGGAAAGAGAGGGGAAAGGGAAAATATGGAAAATGATGACTGAACCTGCTGTAAATAGGGAGGGAGGGAGCAGAGGGGAGGGGTGGGGGAGGGGGGGAGAACCAAGATGCATCATGTATAGGTACAGAATAAATGTAATGAATGTGACCATTGTATGTAGAATGTACCAATACATGTTCTTGGTTTAAAATAAAAATAAAAAAAAGAAAAGAAAGAGGACATTAGAAAATGGAAAGATAGCTCCTGTTCTTGGATAGGCAGAACTAATACTGTTAAAACAGTCATATTACCAAATATGATATATAGATTTAATGTACTCCTCATCAAAATATCATATATGTTTTTCACAGAACTAGAAAAAGCAGTTCTAAAATTTAAATGGAATCAGAAAAAAGCCCAGAATAGCCAAAGAAATCCTGGGTAACAAGAGTAAAGCAACAGGCCTGACAATCTCACACTTCAAGTTTTCATACATAGCCACAGTAGTAAAAGCAGCACAGTACTGGAACAAAAGCAAACATATTGAGCAATGGAGTAGAAAAGAGGATGTAGAAAGAACCCAAACACCTTCATGGATCTGACCTTTGACAAATGAGCTAATGGTACATATTGGAGAAAAGACAGCCTCTTTAACAAAAGTTGCTGTGAAAACTGGTTATCTGCATGCAGAAGAATGAATCTTGATGTATATATCTCGCCTTGTACTAAAATCAAATCAAAGTGAGTCAAAGACCTAGATGTAAAAACAGGAATACTGAATGTGCTAGAAGAAAAAATGGTAAAAGTATTGATGATATAAGCATAAACAAAAATTTTCTGAATAGAACTTCAACCATATTAGAAGTAATACCAAGAATCCACAAATGGAATTACATAAAATTAAGAAACTTCTGTGTAGCAAGTGGAACAACCAGTGGCTTGAAGAGATAATCTACCAAATGGGATTTTTTTTTTTTACCAGCTACTACTCAGACAGAGGACTAATATGTAGAATACCTAAACAACTCAATAGAAAAATAGGAAAAATGGAAAAATGCAAATAAAGCTGTTGTAAATAAGGAGGGGAAGAAGAGTTGAAGGGAGGGGTGGGCAAGGGGGGAAAAAAACCAAGATTATATCATGTGCAGGTACAAATTGACTATGATGAATGGGATCGTTACGTTATATGTAAATTGTATCAATAAATCTTCTTGGTTCAAAAAAAATTAGATTGCTCCCCCCAAAATAAAAGACCCAATCAAAAAATGAGCAAGTGAAATTTCTCAATAGCAGAAATTTAAATGACCAATAAAATGTATGAAAAAATATTTGTCATATTAAGCCATTAGAGAAATGCCAAAACAACACCAAGATTCCACCTTACGCCTGTAAAAATGGCCATCATCAAAGACTCAAAAAACAACAAGGTTGGGGATTTAGCTCAAGTGGTAGAGTGCTTGCCTAGCAAGTGCAAGGCCCTGAGTTTGATCCCCAGCACCAAAACAAAACAAAACAAAAAACCAAACAAACAAAAAACCCCCAAATACTGATGAGGATAGGGCAAAAGAGATATTGCTGGTAAGAATATAAACTAGTAGAACCATTTTGGAAATCAGTATGGAGATTTCTCAAAAAGCTAAAACTAGAAATGCCATTTAACTCAGATATACCTCTCCTAGCTATCTTCCCCAAAGAGCTCACGCTACCACATTACAGTGATGAATGAATACCTATATTTATAGTGCCATAACTTACAGTAGTTAAATTGTGAAAGTTCCCTGTATAGCTATCAATAGATGAATAAAGAAAATGTGTTATATATACACAATAGTGTACTACTCAGCCATAAAGAAGGATATATTGGAACCATTTGTAAAGAATTAGATGGATCATGAGACCCTAATACTAAATTAAATAATCCAGTCACGAAAGGTCAAATAGCACATGGTTTCTCTAATAAGAAACACCCAAAATGTAAATAATGTAAAGAGCAAAATCAAAGAGCCATGTTATGAAATAGGAAGGTGGACTCTGCAGAGATGGGAAAGGAATCAGGGGAAAGAGGAGGGACACAGGGAAGTAAAAATGATCAAGATGTGTTATGTACGCATATCAAACCCCTAAGCTGAATGCAATCACTATGCATTGCAAACACATATTAATAAATTTTTTAAAGAAGAAACCTACAGATTATTAGTAATGGCATCTGGATGTACTATTGGATTATGAATGTCAGTACTCTTTTTTGAGGGGGTGCTGGCGATCGAATTCAGGGCCTTGTGCTTATTAGGCAAGCGGTCTACCACTTGAGCTAAATCCCCAACACCGGTACTCTGTTTTTCCTTTCTTTTGCTGAAATAGTTTGACTTTCTTTTCTAGGGTGTGATGTGTTTTTCACTGCAGCCACCATCTTCAGCCCAACTGATAGAGGTGGAAGTGATGAAAGTCAGCATCTATCCAGAGGCCTCTTGTGGTTCAGTCAATTAATTGTTGGCCCTTTGGGGATAAGTGGAGTAGAAGGAGAGTTAGGAGCAAAGGAAGAAATGAGAAAAAAAAACAACTAATCTCCCAAACCTGTCAAAGTTCCTCTCAGCTTTTCCTATGAAGATGTCCCCTGTGGCCCATTTAGAACCATTTACCAAACATTTTTCAGCTCTGTTTGATTTTAACATCTGCTTTCCTCTTTCTTCCCTTCACCGTCCAATGCTTCCTGGACGCATGGCCACCAGCCTTTGATCTTGGTGCTTCTGGTTAGCTGCATGCTATAAGTTAGCCCGTCCTCATGTTAATTCTGGGAAATGATGAAATCTACATCCCTTCCTTCCTTGCCATTTTGATCACAAGCCTCTTATCAAGGTTGACACAAGTCAGGCCAGCTCTCCCCACAGGACTCACAGGCCTCACTAATGCTTTATTAGGAACAGGGCTTCAGGTCACACATAGTCCCAGAGTTATTATGCAAACCCTATAAACCAACCCTCAAAGTCAGAGGCCCCCAAATTAGGTTAAACAATAAGTGTGGTGTGAATTTCCAGCATAATCAGGTTAGGTAGGGCAATTCTTTGCTTTATTTGCATCATCACTATGGCTGTCATTATTTGATTTCTATCAACTTCAGATTTGCAATGATATTGATCGAAGTGTGAGAAGATCGGGAAAATATATCAATGGTAAGCTAATTTCAAGACGGCTAACTTAACTAGTGAGAAGGCTAAATCGCAGAAGCTTTTCAAGGAACACAATTGCATCCTTTCTAATAAAATTAAAAATTATTCCAATTATTTATATTCTTAAGGAACTCTGCTCAGTTAATAAAGATGAGTTACAATAAACTTTTAAATGTAACTGAAAATGTCTGGAAAATATTTTCTCAATTTTAATATTTTATGTGATATTTCCATTGTACAACATTTGTATTCAGATTGTTTTTTAAGGATAAATGAGGACAAAGTTGAATGTTATATTATTTATAGGAAAATAACCATACATTCTGAGTAATGAAGACTTTGTTATACTACTTTTGAGCTGTTGGGAAAATCTAGGTAATATATAAAACATTTCTTCCAGTGAATAGAAATAACTTCCCCATTTTTAAGTAATTCATTATTGTAAGAATCTCTAAGGAAACCACATCTTATTACTATTAACTCCTTGACACCCAAGCAAATTTTTCATTCTGTACTTTTTCCATGGCCAACATACACTTTCATTTATGTCTTAGTGATGGATTCTCTCCACTCCTTAGCATGTTTCTGCTAGCTCTTCTCCACTTCCTAGTTAGCATGAAAGATTATCGAGGCATTCAATGTCATACCAGATTGAATTAAACAAGCAGCATTTCAAGCATCTCATTTTTGAGTTATCTGCTATGTAGGGGTTAATCAGATCATACCCCTTTCTAGATAATTAAGAATAAATTTTATCAACTTATCACTTTAGAAGAAGGCCACAGGAAAGTGAAGAAAGCTTTTGAGATTTCTTAGTAACCAAAGAAAATAAGACACATATTGTAACATTGTGCTAAAAATATGTTCTTGGTCGAAATACTCAAAGGTTTAAAAGACGGTGGAACCAAGCTGTTTGGCTTTAGACCTATGACTTTTAGACTGACCAGCGGTCTATCAACTGACTATGCCCCAAGACCTGAGTAGAATCCAGGGAAGAGAAAGAAATGGAGGCAGGAAGAATCAGAGAAGGCATTCCAAAACAATAGTTCTGCTATGGTCTGAATGTTTGTGCCCCCTAAAATTCATATGTTAAAGTCCTAAACCCCAAGTTGAAGGTATTGGGAGGAAGGGGCTCTGAGAGTTATTAGGTTATGGGGCAGAGTCTTCACAACTAGTATTAGTGTCCTTATAAAGGGATTCCAGAGAGCTGCCTATAGAGGCATCTATGAAACAGAAAACCAGGTCTCACCAGAAAACAAATCTGGAGTCCCCAAACTTCAGATCTGTGAGAAATAAATTTCTGGCATTTGTAATTCACCCAGTTTATGGCATTTTGTTACAGCAATCTGAATGGACTAAGTCAGATTCTCTGTTGGATTCTGGAGGCTGATGAGGAAGGATGAAGTTGGCATAGAGAAAGGAGAGTGTCTTTCCTAGGCAGTGGGGATAGCACTTGCTCGGAGCAGACTTCCTCCCCTGGGGCAGATATTTTCAGATCTACTTTGAAGCAAGGAGCTACCCTTGTGGAACCCAGGGCAAGCTGTCTTCACCCAGCCCAGGGAGGGGGTCCACTTTGCTGACTCCATCATGCGCTGCTGACGGTGAAGGGCAAAGACCCTGGAATGCCTGTCTTTGAGCCTCATCCCTCTTCAGGACTCCCCAGAGAGAACTGTCAGTGAGGTGTTCCGGGCCATAAAAAATGATCCTCTTCTTGGGGACTAGATTATTTCACCTGGAAAAATCAAACATCCTTTCTTCCTGCAGGCATTTGTCAGTGAAAGAGGGCCTGTTGCTCTCCGGGATGGCCCTTCCCTCTACATTACATAGCCCCTGGAGCTCTGGGATTCAGATGTGGGGCATTATTGCAGTCTCTGCTCTTCCCTACTGCGTATATCTGCCTGATCTTTTAGAGCTACATCTATGCACACAATTTTCTCCAAGACAACAGCTCTCTGACAGAAATATTTCTCAATTATTCCTGCCTGCCTCCAGTGAACCAATAAACCTAACAACGAGCATTTGCACGGTACTTATCTTCCAGGGTGCTTAGAGCAATTTCCATTGACACTAATCTTCCCCTAACCCTTTGGAGGTACCAGGTATTAATATTCTTCCCATGAAAACATAAGAGGAAGTTGGAGTCAAAGAACTTGTAAAGGTTTGCTGCATGTCACTCAGTCATTAGATAGCTCATTCATTCAATTGATTTCTAAAAATAATGTCTTTTTTACTGCACTGGAAGGTAGTTTCACATGTGGTAACTCATTTTCCTCAATTTTTTTGATGCTGAGAATCACTCAGAGCTCTTGTTAACAGTTACCCTGACCCTTTCTCTGGACATTCTTATTCATTGGGTCTCAGAAGGGATCCAAGAATGTGTGTGTTTAATAAATACTGCAGTTAATGTTTTTTTCTTTTTGTGATATATAAAATTTCACATTATAATTAATTCCTAATTCTTATCATTAGGAAATTTGGCAAACAGTTTTTTTTTCATTTAATTTCCACAGTATCTCTGTGGTTATAATTATGCATCTTTATTGAAAAATAAATATATGATAAATACGCCAATATTAAAAGCCCAGCTATGAAATGTCAATTAATGCAACTCTAACTCCCACATACAGGAGGTGGCACCTGATTAATTTCTTGTATTTCTTTATATTTCCCAATCATGTTTTCTCATTAAAATAATTAAAACCAAAGCTGTACCTCTGGGGTTTGAGCTATATACACAGTTTCTACCTAGACCTGTGCCATAAATTAATATTGCAAGGACTATTCACCAGAGTCTGTGCAAAGTGGATCCTTTTCTTTTTTCTGAAAACTTTCAAACTTTGCACTAAGCCACAAGTATAAGCTCATCTTCCTAGCTACCCCTTGGATTTTGTCTGATTTTCATTCTATTCATCTTGTCACTGCTGTTTTTGTCTCTCTCTTGTCCTTGCCCCTTCCTCCCATCCTTTCTTTCTCTCTATTCTTCCTCTCAAGCTAAGACACTCCCATGTCTCCTTTCTCTCTCACAACCCTTCTGTGACACAACTCCTGCCAACAGCCCTAATGTTTTACTGTTGAGTCATTAGGCAGGACTTCTGTCACATTCAAGAAGGAGCATTGACTTGCACATGATCCTGGAAAGCCCCTCAAAGCAAGTGCTCTACCTTCCGCAGTCTCCATAGCTTCCCTCTTCTGCAAACCATCACAGCACTCACAACAACACACTACATCTGAATGAAAGGTAAACGATTCAGCTGTTAATAGGCTCCACCATAATTTCGTGGTTAGTGTTTTATAAATACTCTGATTCTGAGGTAGGGAAAGGAAAAGAGAGGGAGAAGGAGAAAGCACCAGTGCAGACAATAGAGTGCCCAAGCTCTGATATGTAGCATTTTAAGATTTCAGTAGTGCAAATACTCTCCTGAGAACCACTTTCAAGATAACAAAGATGTAACAACCAGTTTACAAGATTTTTTTAATATTTAATGATCAGCTCTTGTGAGCTGTAGTGAGCCAGCTCTAGCATACTGCTATGCAAATCCAATCTCAGGAAAAAATTAATTCACTTTTACCAGATCTCCTAATGTTTTCCATCACATGGTTTATATACTGTTACGCAAAGGATGGGTCACTGTACCCCAGATATCTCTCTGCTCTTTTACCAGTATACTTTTCCTTGTAATGGTCCACTTGCCAAGAATGTTCTTCCTCTTGTTTCTTCGAAGCTTTTCTCAACTACCAAGTTCCTCACAGCACTTTGTCTATAACCTTCTTGTAACATTTATGACTTCTGATCTTGTAAGAGAGTTATTTCTTATATGTTTATCCCATATAATTACTGGGCTAAATTTTATGTCTGCATTATTCCTGTATTCTCACAGCACTGAAATCAGTGCCTAGAGCACAACAAATATTCAAAACCATTTTAACAACCATCATTTACTGCTTCCAAAGTAGCAGGTACTGTTCTAGCGCCCGTAAACCTAAAGTCTACATTTGAGAAACTGGAGACCTTAAAAAAAGGAGGCACAGCACCTCTGACATCAGACGATCTGTGGAAATTGACTATTAACTCATTGTATCTGGAACAAGTTGATGACTATGTTCAGTAGATACCTTCCACTTGTGACCTTTAGAACAATTAGGGTAGAACAGGGCTTAGCACAGTTTTTCTATAAAGAATCAGGTAGTAAATATTTCAGGCTTTTCAGCCCAATAAAGTCACTGCCAAAATGATCCTTGTATTGCAGTACAGAAACAACAATAGCATATACATAACACAAATGTGTCTGTGGTTTGCAAGAGATGCTCTGATATTTAGGCAGCAATGACTAGAAATGGCTTCACAAACAGACTTAGCTGATGTTTCCTGAGAATAAGCAATCAGGACTGTTATTTTGGGGCTTTGAGATTCTCCTACTGAGTAGGCTGGGCTATAACTTATAGAGGCAGCCAGCAAAAGGAGTGCCACTACTTAAAGGTCAATAACATCAACAGTGCCTCCGACTTGTACTACTTTTAAGGTTCTTTTTTAAGTGCTTTACATAGAATCCTTATGAGGTAAGTACATTTTTATCTGCATTTACAGATGCAGAAATAGAATATGAAAAATGTTAAAAGTATACAGAGCTAGTTCCAGCTAGATTTAGTGCAGATTTGCCTACTTTGGATCTCAGTCATTTAATGACTATATTATATTACTTACCCAATGGTGTTAGTCAGTCTTTCATCATCATTTGAAAAATTGGGTCAACTTATAACAAGAAAAAGGTTGTTTTGGGTCACAGGGTTGAAAGTTTCAGGCCACAGTCACTTGATTCATTGCTTGTGGGCTGGTGACAAGGAAGCACATCATGGTGGTTGACTGTGCGGAGCAAAACGCTGGCCACCTCCTGGCTGAGAAGTGAAAGAAAGAAAGAGGAAGGGGCGGGGAACCCTCTCGCCAGGCCCAACTCTTAAAGTTTCCACAACCTCCTGATGTTGCCACTCTGTGGAACAAACCTTTACCTTTGGAGAATATTTAAGACCTAAACTTTAGCAACAGTGCAAAACTAAAAGCTAATATTAAAGTTAGTTACAGTGTTGGAGCCATCTAAATAGTCTTCCTAATTTTTGAGCATCACATTGACCCCTTTTGCTTCTTGCCTAGTTATGATCTTTCTTTTAATATTCATTATATGTAAACTTTCAGTTACATAATGATTTAAATTAGTACTTATCTATGGTACCCTCTCTACTTTACCAAGGTGTGTGTACAACTTAGACCATCCCTCTCGATTTCAAATCTGATTGAATTCAATTCACAGCTTTCTACATGTTCTGTGGCTTCAGGCAACTCGATTTCTCTGTGCTTCAGTTTCCCCCATCTAGGCAATGGGGTTAATAATAGCTCCTACTCAGAAAGGCCCACACTGTGCCACCCCAAAGTAACAGTTATACGCATCTGTTGTCATCTGAACTGTTTGAGAGGAGACAAACACACTGACTTTCTGGGGTACCTTAAACTTCATCAGTATCTGAAGAGATCGTCTCAGACTATTTCTTACCCACTCTACCTCCCATCTGTCTGACTTCCTTTTCTCTTCAAACACGCATCAAAGATTCTTTCTACTCATATTACATCAGCATTAAAATGTCTGTTGAGGAGAGAGCTCTATATATGACATCTAGCCAAAGATTTCATCCTCCTAAGACTAACTTTAGGACTAACTAAAGTTTGTGCTTGTCTTGAACTGACTTCCCTGATTCAGTGCTTCCTGCTCTGGCACGCTTCCTCTGGGGACTTTACTGTCTTCCCTTCCAAGTGCTACACGAGCATGCGGCACACTGCTTATAGTCAGGAAGTGAATAAAATCATTGTCGGTCAGATAATTTTATCCAGAAAAGCAAAAGGAATGATGAATAATGGTGTATTTGGAGGGACATTGGAGCGAGAGCCCATTCGGGGTGGGGAAAGCTGAGATTTAGTCTGAAAGTGCAAGCTGAGTATAAAGCTGAGAGGAGAGACCTGGCCTTGACTTTCCTCTGGGTTTGCTTTGTGGTCGGAGGCTCACGGCCCTACATCTCAAATTCTTCGTCAGCAAAGGAGGGCACAACATCATCTTTCACCCCCAGGAGCCGTGACAGTGAGTTAAGGTGAATGCAGAGTCTTTAAGTCTCTTAATGGGAGGAGCTGTGTCGGTTGACATTTCAGTCACAGGGCCGGCCGTGCAAGTGTTCTTACTTCGTTTCAATCCCGAGCTGTAGCTTCTAAAACTTGATTTCAAGACTGCAGCAAATATTTTTGGAGAATTTAAGATTATCCACTGGGATGTTTTTGAGCTGTAGTACACTCAGGAATCTGACTTTTAAACTTTTACTTTGGCCTTTGCTTAGCTTTCAGCACAGGATTATATTTAAACATGCTGTTTTATTTTCACACTTATAGTTTAGGACCTAGGGATCTGAACGAGACTTTTCTGTCTTCCCTGGGGTTTAAAAAGTCTGAAAACTAAATAAAGTCTCGCCTTGTCAGCTTTCCTGGGGCTGAATTTAAGCAACAACAACAACGACATGTTGAGGGGATGAAGCAAGGGAAAGGTAGATCTTAAATTATTTGGTAGAAAGAGGCACTAAAATTGGTCATCCTTCACCTTAGTTGAGATAAATGTACAGTGGACCCGACATACATTCCCTTTTGTGCCTTTCGAAGATGCTGTGGCAGAACTACTCCCATGGCCCCATGTTCCGCGGAGACCCCTTGAGGATTGGGCTTCCTCTGAGAGTTTACCATTCAAGTCCTGAGCAACACACATACATCCTTCCATCTTTGTCTGGGGTCATCATCCCATAGCATACCCTACTGAGCACTTAAATAAAAAGCACAAACTGTTTTGTGTGATTTCAATACATTTCCTAAATGTTTCATTCACCTTTTTCTCCTTATACCATGTCATTCTCTTATCTCTCCTGTACTTCTCATTCTCATCTCTTTTTTTCTCTCATCTCTTAAATCACCAGATTTGGACAAGCTTGCTCTAAATATATCAATTGCTTATTGTGAAGAATGTTGGGTAGAGAGAATTAAAAATACTCAAATTCCTAATCTAGCTCTACCTTATACACAAAGGATGATTTTAGGCAAGATCCTTTATTTCAAACCCCTACATCTATACAATTGGGCTATCAGTAATGCCTGGCAGTTCTAGTGTAAGCCGTTCGTAAAACAATACATGTGAAACTATCAAGAAAGGGGTATTCAGTGCTTTAGATTTATTATTAAACAGAATAAATCTCAGATTTGGTAAGTCCCAGAATCCTCATCTATAAAATGAAAACAATTACTGTTACCCTCCCTGCCTTCTTCATGACTCATTCTGGGTATTATGAGACACGATGTGTTTAAAAGAACTGTGCAAGTCAGAAACTGTAGAATAATACCAAGTGTCACTTTCCCATGGCTGCTTGTTCACGGGGTCGTGGGTGACAGCGAAGGCCCAGCCTGTGTGCTGCCTTTAGCGGGTGGAATCTAAGGTTCGCCTTGCCCACTTGCTTTGGTTCTTTACTCCTCTCTCCCTCAGGATGGAATGCAATGTTGAAAGACTCTCCTTTTCTGTCTGACATGATTTCTTCCTTCACTGCGCCTGTTCTCCAAAGTGAATAATGACAATGCTGTGTCCTCGATGAGGCAGAACACCAACACTAAATTGTGTCATCGCTTCCCTCAGGCTGTAAATGTGCGTGTGGTGGGCCCAGAGTCCCAGTGCGGGAACGGCCACCCTGCTGAGCTGCACCAACCCCGCCTGCTGAATCCATCGCTCGGGTCCCTTGGCAGCCATTTAATATTATTACTTTCTCTCTTTTTCTCAGAACTGTGCTTCCTCCTGTCTCCACATGAAGCATGAGTGATCTGGGAGGAGGCTGAGAAGATGAAGGACTCAAAACAAGAGCAAAAGTTAAAAATGATAAAATAAATCACATTTACAGAATGCTTTATATTTGATAAAGCTATTTAAAATGTATTGTTATATACAGTTCTTACTCATTACAAAAAGTTATGCAAATTAACCTTCTGACCCTCAATTTTTCCTTATAAAATGAGGGTAATGCTTGCTTCTTGGAGTATGAGGTTTGAAAAACAATGTATGTTAACATCCAAAAGTGTCTGGAACACATTCTTTCATTTATTTAACAATATTTGTGGAATGTCTACTATGTCCTAACGACTGGGCTAGAGAGCCGGGACAGATCCGTAAATAAGACACCGCTGACGCCTGTCCTTACGGGGCTTGCACCCTACTGGCGTGTAGTAAGCACACACACATGCACACAAAAGACAGCTGATATTCTTATTAGCCTTGATGTGATAATCAAAAGGAATAACAACTTCTAGAGACATTGTGAAGATAATACTTATTCTAACAGGGAAATCAAATGGAGTAGGGATAAGAGAAGGGGAAGGCAGACACCAGCATTGTTCTCAAGGTTCTGGAAGGGTCACCTATAGGGCTGAAGCTTCCACAGCAGAGACTGGGACTGCTGAGAAGGACAGGATGGGGCTGGTAGACAGCCCAGACTCTGCCATGACTTCCCGAGATCTCTGTTTATCAATACTCACGTCCTGTTCCTCTGAGTAAGAGCCAGACCTATCCGTGGCAGAGTGGTGAGAAATTCTTTCCAAGGTTAGGATACACTGAGGTCCTGACTCCTGGTTTGTTCATTGTGCTCTCCGCCCCCCCCCCCCCCAGCCAGCTGCCAACCTGCGAGGACCCTAATGGAGAGATCCAAATGGCAAGAAATGGGTCTCTCCGGACAATAATCAGTGAGGCTCTGAGTCTCTCAGTTCACATAAGAGCTTGGAAGTGGGTCTTCTGAGGTTTACCAAAGTAATGCACTTGCAAGCAGATTTTTCCCAATTGAAACATGATTGCAATCCCCGCCAGCACCTTAAATCCGACCTTGTGAGAGAACACGGGAAATCTCTGCCCGTATATCTGACTAGAGACACTATGAGATAATTGTTTTAGGATATTATATTTTGGATTTATTTGTTATGGACACACTTATTATGTGATAAATAACTGATGTAGGATGCTGGTTCATTTTGAGTTCATTTTGGAGATTTTAGTCTGAGGAGCAGAAGGGACAGGTTTGAGTTATTCATAAGGCAGTGAGAGCTGCTCTGGGAGGCTAGACAAAGAATGGAGGATGAAAGTGGAAACTATTTCCTCTTGTAAATAGTTAGAGGAAAGGGAAAAGTACAATACCAGCTTCTTCCTAGGAGAAGATGAACAATGTAAGGAAAGTTTTAGTTTTAGTTTTGTAGATATACCTCTCTCTCTCCAGTGTACTGAAGATCGAATCCAAGACCTTCACACTGAGCTACATCTCCAGCCCTTTTTAATTTTTTTTTTTTTTGAGATTATGTCTAAGTCATTGATTTGTTCCAGCTGGCCCAGAATTTATAATCCTCCTGCCTCATCCTCTTAGATTGTCGGGGTTACAGATGTGCACCAACATGTTCAACTTGTTTTGTTGATTAACTATTTAAGAAAAGAGAGTTTCAATCAATCGGTGAGAGATGAAAACATGGAGGTCGAGAGTAGAATTGAAATTTGGAAAAAGAGATAAATGTAAAGGAAAATGGGAGGAAAATTAATGAAATAAGGCTCTAGATAAAACAAGAAAGGATGGAATCAAATAGCTAGTGAAAATATTAAATACAGCCCAAAGGGAAACACATTATTTTTCTATCGTTATGTAGCTAATTACCAGGGATGTAGCAGCTTGAAGCCTCTACTGTGGCAGTTTCTGTGAGCCAGGAGTCCAGGCAGGGCTTAACTAGATCTTCCTCTCAGGTTGTCACAAGCTTGCAATCAAGACACCAGCTGGCCTGCATTCCTTCATGTACCCCACGTCGTCCTTCAAACTCACATGATTGTTGGCACAATCTAGTTGTTATGGTTGTAGGACTGAGCCAGAGATTGTTTTCAGCCTCTTGAGACCACATGCTGTTCTTAGAAATGTGGCTCTTTCAGACTCTCCCACAATATGGCTGCTTACTTCTTCAGGTTCCGCAGGAAGATCACTCCAGTCAGCCAAAGAGCCTCTTTGCTACATTCCAGGGGCTAAAAGCAAGGCATGGATTCCATCTACATTCAAGGGGAAGAAATTGTACCAGAGCATGAAACAATGGGAGTCATCTTAGAGCATGTCCACCGTAGGAAAGAAAGACAGCTGGAGATACAGACAACTTAGTTGGCATAAACAGTTGCTAGGAGGATTATTTTTTCAAAAAGCAACTTATGATTACCGTATAGGCAGCCCTTTCTCTCCGTCCTCCTTTGGTCACCATGCTCTCTATTGGCGTCACCTCCATTATATGGACGCATACTCTTGTAACATTTGTGTTGAGCAATGGGCCTAACAATGAGCTTCAGGGACTACTATGTTGCAGCACATAATTCTTTCCAGAGATGCAGACATGGGGCAGAATCAACCCTAGCAGTCTACTATAAAATAAAGAGGGAACCTCTAGGAACTAAGCAGAAAGAGAGACCAGCTACCTATAAATTGAGGCAACATATTACTTGACTCCAGCTCAGATTTTCACGTGTAAGATGATGCCCTTGAAGTGCATTGTTGGTTTTCAAATTATGCTTCTCAAACTTTAAATCTCTATAGAAACTTTTTTAGGATTTCAGCCAACGCAAACAAACAAAAAGTGTTCAGCAGACAATAAAGATTTCGGCTTCTTGAAGAACCAATTGGTTCGTCTGTTACTCTTTGTCTATTTGACATCTCAGAGCTCCGTGTAAGAAATTTATGAAAGACCTCAACTCCTATTTTTCAAAATAAGCATGAAAATCACAGATCTAGCTAATCTTAGGGTCTATCTCTGGCTTTCTTTGAATCCACGAGACACAACTTTCAATAGAGTTTAAAACTGGGGATCTGAGTCAGAATGTTCTTGGGTTGAATTCTGATTCTACCACTTGGGATCCAGAACAAACTATTTAATTTCCTCAACTCAATTTCCTTGTGAAGGTGATAATAGAGTCCCCACAGAGGGTAAATGTGAAGATTTATTCTGAGTGTTGAGGTCAGAGCGTCTGGAACTTATTCCGTGCAGTAAAAGCTCCTAAAAAGTTCAGTAGAACCAAGCTCCTTACAGTCAAATGCTTCAAGTGATCAGTCCTGGCAGAGTTTTTGAGGAGTGGTGGACAAATCAAGTTCCAGCAGCCCAAATAATAAAAGACACAACTCCAAGACCTTGATTTCAGCCCCATATCATACCAGGGAGAGAGACTGGAACTTCTGCAAGCATGAATCCTAAGGTGGTAAGTCACGCCACCTGCCCACCAAGTCACATAATAGCAACTACACGAATGGATCACCTTAGCACACTAGGGTAGGTTTTCTCAGCCTCTCAACATAGACATCTTGAACCGTAAATTGTTACAGGGGGCTGCCCTGTGCCTTATAGGATGTTTAGCAATATCTCTGGCCACTAACCACTAAATGCCAGTTTCATCCCTCTTCCCCTACTGAATGTTGCCAAATGTCCTCGGGGGATTCAGTATTGCCTCTGGTTCAGGATCACTGCAGTTGGTGAACTTCAAACCAAAGTGCCAAGGTGACACAATCAGGCTGTGGCCAAGCGATATCAATAATATTTGGGTCCCTATCATGATTACACAAGGGGAAGGGGACAGGCTGTGCTTTTATAATCACAGTTTAAAAATCTCACAAACCACGAGTCAAGGATCCTATAGTAGGCAAGATAGTGATCTCTCAAAAATAACCATTTTGTAGATCTTAGAACTTATAAGGTTATCCTCTGAAGAAAAAGGGTCTTTTTGATTGTGAATAAAGATTTGAGATGGGGAAAGTATCCTGGATTAGCTGGAAGTTGGGTGGAACCTAAATGCGAGCACAGCGGTCCTAAGAAAAGCGATAGAAGGAGACCTGAGAAGCAGAGAGAAGGCGCATACCCACAGGCGAAGATACTGACTGAGGAGGAAGAACCTGGAGTGAAGCTGCCAGTGTAGGCAGTGCCAAGGCCTCGAACCCAGTCCTGAATGCAACCAGCCCTGTTTCAGGCTGCAGGCTAACTATGGGGAAGAGGAGGTAGGACAAAGTGAAAACTAAGCAGAACTAACAATCAGAATGTAACTACAACCTAAAAACAAACACAAACCTGTTACAGAGAAGAAAGCTTGCCTTCTTGGTACATGCTTCTAGGTACTGATTTCCTAAGATACAGTAGTACCTTGGTTCACAAACTTAAATTGTTTTACAATTTGGGGGCAGATGGCTGTGTTTGTGTTTATGTGGGGAAGATGGCCGTGGTCATGTTTGTCACCCAATATGGAGTTTGCCAAGAGAAGCAAAATTTTGCCAGACACTTTTGTTTGTCAAGTGAACTCTTTGCAAACAGAAGCATTTGTGGACCAAAGTATTACTGTAACTTTTTCCCTCCATCTCCTGCTGTGATTCCAGATTAATTGCAAATGGATTGCAGTTTCATATCCACAGGTTTTGTATCTGTGGACTCTACCAATCACTTTTGAAAATATTTTTTAAAATACAGTTGCATCTGTACCGAACAAGTACAGACATTTTTTTCTAGTCATTATCCCTAAACAACAGTCTAATAATTATTTATATAGTATTTAATTGTATTAGGTGTTATAGGTAATGTAGAGAATACATATATACATACATATATGTGCATGTATATTTATAATCCACCATTTTTATATAAGGACTTGAGTATCTGTAGATGTTGGTATCCTCTAGGATTCCTGAATTCAATCCTCTTTGGTTGCTGAAGACCAACTTTAATCGGCTTTAGGCTTTTTTTTAGTACTGGAGTTGAACCTAGGGCTTTGTGCATGTTAGACAAGCACTCTACAACCTAACTATTTTCCCAGCCCCAGATAGTTTCTTTTCTTAAGAAAAAAATTTCTGACTTCTGTGTGGAGGATGAAGAATTGGACCTCAATTAGCGAGACACTTACAGTGCCCAAATGGGAAGTGAGAAAGTCCTATGTTAGGAGGGTTGTCCTGGAGACGATGAAGTGAGTGAATCAGTTATATGCGAGGATTAAACTGAGCAGTTCTGTGGATCAGGGGCACACATCATATGAGAAAAGACAGATTCATATTTTCTAGTTCACAGGAAAGAATCAGCTTGGCAGGTATGATTTTTCTGATCATGGATTTAGGATTATTCGGAGGCAGAGCAGAAACTGGTCTTGTCTTTCCCTGAAAGAATTTGTGAATTCTCTCATTTTCATTTAGAAAAATATAAGAATCTAGCCCCCATTCAGGATTTGTTGGATACAGTTATTTTCCCTTTCCTTTAGGAGTTCTTGAAACAATTCCCCAAATATTTCAGTGTTCAATATATGTTCTTGCCTCTAACATAGATTCTTTGTGCTGTCGGAGTTAAATTCAGTTTCCTGTTGAAAAATGGCTTCCTACTTCCCAGCAGGAAGCAGTGTGATAATTTTGCAAAAACCTGTAAACCTCACTTCTCACCTTCTCCTCTGAGGCCTCTCTGCTGAGAATTCACTGTACCTGCCCTACTTGGGGCTGTGAGAGAAAAAGGCTACCCTCCTTAGACTGCTTCTGAGGAGGCCATTAAAAAGACAGCTTTACAGGACGTTTATGGTATTCCTGATCCTGGAGGGCAGGCCTGCAGGGCCCGACAGGGGAAGAGTGTTTGTGTGTGTTCTGGATGAAGCTGCTGTCTTCAAATCCAGATGGCCCATGATGTCACTGGAAAAAACCCTGAAACATGCTATAAGAAAGAACTTTTTTTATGGCTCCCAGTATAATGTTCCCAATACACTGGGCTTGAGATGGAGAGAGAAAAGAACTGAAAGACTTTCCTACTCCCCACACCCCTGTCCATCTGTCACTTTGAGCTGCAGGGAAAGGGAACACTGGAGGAAGGGGAAAGATTAAGTGGAAAGAGAGAATAAAGGAAAACTACAAAAGGAATTGAGAGCTAATGGTCTTGTCCTTCATATTGTCTTTGTTTCTCACCAAAAGGTACTTAACACACTAGAATACAGCTCTCTGTTTATATAGGTGATGTTCTCACTAGACCGTGTTTGGGATCAATGTCCATAACTTAGTTACCTCTGTAACTTTAGAACTCCAAACATCTGTACAAAATAGACATTCAATGACTATTAATAGAATAAAGCTGTAAGCACAATGTAGTAATGCATGCCTGTAACTCCAGAACTCTGGATGGCAGAGGCAGGAGGATCGCAAGCTCAAGGCCAGCCTGGGCAACTCAGAGACTTAGAGAGACACTGTCTCCAAATGAAAAAGAAAGAAAGAAAAATGGCCCAGGGTATACCTCAGTATGGAGCTCAATATCCAGTACTGAAAAAAAAAAAAAAAAAAGAGGGAAAGAATGGAGTTCTACATTGAAGCTGTATTATTAAACACTGTAGAAGCAAATCAAGAAGAAGAAAAGAAACCAAACTTTGTTGTATGTTTGACAGATGTCACACATCATAATAGGCCTTTGGTTACAATTTCTTTGTTGCTATTATTTGAGGTGGGAGTTACAAATCCCACTTCATACAAGAGAAAACTAAAGCTAAGAGATAAAGTAAATGATGTGCCCAAGGTCAGGCAGCATTCAAACCCAGATCTGAGTGACTTCAAAATGATTCCCACTAGTGTAACATGCCTCTCCAAGGAAACCACTGCTCTCTATTCTTCCTCATCTCAAAAAAGCAGAAGAGAAAAAGTAGGCCATGTTTGGGAAAGAATGATCTGGGAATGAGTCTAACTCAGTGCTTTTTCCAAACAAATTCTACTATAACAGTATGTTGCCTCTAGGAACATTTACAGTTGGATTTCTAATAGCTTTCTAATCATTTCCTAGTGAATTGCAAGTGAGTCCTAAAGAACCTAACTTATTGAAGTAGTGGCTTACATAGAAAAGATGTCTTAAAGGAAAGATCAAATTCTCTACTTAGATTAAGGATGAGCTACACTGATTTTGGCTTCTCATCTAGAAAAGGAAAGAGGAGGGGCAAGAAGTGGAGGGGGAGGAGGAGGAAGAGAAAAGTACAAGAAGTTAGGAAATAATCAAGAGTGTCTCTGTAAAGAGTTTTTAGTTGAATAAGAGATAAATGCCCCCTGGATTTTACTCTGTCAGCCTTGAAGCTTAACATTGTGTGTGCTTTTGTGAAGGAGTTGAAGCAAGGTTGACGTGTGTAGTGATACAGCTTATAAAATTTTAAAACTGAATATCACTTAAGATGTTAATATTAGGATATTATACCTACCTCTCAGTGATCTGTTTCATCTTATGATCAAGGCATCCTTTCATAATGAAGAAGCGATAAAGACATTCCTTGACAAAAAAAAATACAGTTCATTACCAATAAACCCACCTTATAAAAAAAATTAGATAATTCATCAGGTGAAAGGATGCTAACGTAGCATTTGCGCTTTTGAGCTTAAGAGGTATAAAGAAATATTGAACAAAAAGAACAAATGTAGATGCATTGTAGTTTTTGCTTTCAAAATATGTCACAAAATGTAGGATAATTAAAACATGGTATGAGAAAAAAAGACATATGAATGAATAAAACAGAATAAACAGCTCAGAAATAATCTCATATATTCAATAACAGGGCCAGTGCTGATAACCCACAGCGAGGGAAAGATTATCTATATAGTCTTTTTGACAAATGATGTTGAGAAAAATGGACAACCAAGTGTAAATTTGTCAGAGTTCTCCAGGGAAACAGAATCAATAGGATTCAGAGAAGGCAATAGATTTATTATCACTATTGGTTCAAGTGAACTTGAAGATTGACATGTTCTACCATCCATCATTTACAAACAGGAGACCTAAGAAAGGTGGTGGTAAAATTCAGTCCAACTGTGAAGGCCTGAGAAGAGTGAAGGGGAGAAGCTGGTGTGAATCATAGACCTGAAGGCCTGGGATCCAGCGACTTGATGTCCTCGGGCAAGAAAAGAAAGTATGTCCCAACTCAAGGACAGACGGAGAAAGGAGTTTATCTTTCTTCTGCTTTTTTGTTCTGTTCAGGCCTTAAATGGATTTGATGGTGCCTGCACATCTTGACCGGGTGATCAGCTTTATCATTTTGCTTATTCAAATGCTAACTTCGGCTGCAACCACCCTCACAGATACATTCTGTTTTAACAGCAATCAGTGTGTCTCTTTGTCCAGTCAAACTGACACAAACTTAACTATCACAATATGTGTTACAGTTAGAGGAAGAATGTCCCCCAGAGGCCTCAGTCAGAGGTTGGGCTTTCAGAAGGTGTGTGAATCAGGATAGTAATTTAGTTGGCTTGCCGGTAGGAGGTGGGGTGTGGTTGGAAGAGGTAGGTCATTGGTAGTGCGACCCGGAAGAGTATAATTCCCTTCCTGGCACCTCCCTTCTCTCTCTGCTTCCTGGTCACCATGAAGTTAGCAGTTTGCCTCCACTGCACCCCTCTGCCATCCTGCTTTGCCTTGGAGCCAGCCAACTATAGATTGCAACCATAAGCCAAAAATAAACCTCTCTTCCTTTAAGCTGCAGGTCTCAGTGATAAGAAAGTCACTAAGACAATGAAATGAAAGAACTAAATTAGATCGTTCTTTCACACCATACACAAAAATCAACTCAAACTAGATTAAAATATAAACATAAGACCTGAAGTCATAAAAATTCTGGGAGAAAGCATAGGGAACAAAAAACTTCTGCATATTGACCTTAGTAATTATTTCTGAGATATGACATCAAAAGCATGGTAATAAAAGCAAAAATGAAGAAGTTAGATTATATTAAATTAAAAATCTCCTACATAAAAAAGAGACAATTATGAAAATGAAAAGGCAATGTATGGAATGGGAGAAAATATATTTAAACCATATGTTTGATAAAGAATTAATATACAAAGCACATAAGAAGCTTCTACAAATCAACAGTAGAAATAAAATGACCCAATTTAAGCACAAGTAAATAAATTGAATAAATATTTCTCTAAACAAGACAAATGGTCAACAAGTATATGAGCAGGTACTTGACATCATTAACTTTCAAAATGATTCAACTCAAAATCACATCCTCATACCTGTAACATGAGTAGTATTTAAAACACTGGACTCACAGTGTTAGCTCTATGAAAAGCTCACATTTATTATAATCTGCAAATTGAGTGAGGGATTTTACTCTGAAAGTGATTCCTTCTGCATGACAGGCTAGAGTTGGAGAAGAAATCCCCTGCAGTGCCAACCGTATTTGGGAGTGATATAATCAGTTGCTATTTGGGGAAGGGGCTTATTGTTTAAAACTGAGCTACTCTGGGGAGCAGAAGTCACAGAATAAGTGCACTTCAGGGTTTCTGTGGTCACCTTACCACAGTGACTAGATAGGAGGTGGCTACAAGAGATAATTGCAAAGAGATGTGGGCTGCTCACAGACCCCCTGAAAAATTTAAGCAACAACAAGTTGAAGGACATCCTGATCTTGTCCTCGGTGATGAGAAGCCAGGGTGGTCACTTGTCTTTTTCTAAGGAGCCTAGGTCTAAATTACTGGCACTAAATCCAGTGGACTCTTTGGACCCCCTTGCTGCTTACTTCCACATACACATCAGTGGTCTCTTTGCTTTCCCCATCTGGCAAATTGATCAGGGATGTACCTCAGCTTGGATGACTGCCACACCCTACAGTGTACAGCAAGGGACGTCTCTGAAGCGGGGCGGGGGGGTACCTCGTAGGTGCACAAGCTATGAAGTTAGTCAAAGATAACAGTAACTGAGAGCACACAGAAGGGAACAAACACTAAGAGTCACTAGAGTAAACACAGCTTAAATCAAACACCGCACCAGGCCTGCTGGGAAATTCAGGACAGAGCTCAGCACTCACCCAGGAAAAAGCAAGCATGGAAATAAAACAGCCCTCACTGTGACTCACTATCACTCCATCATATCTGCTGGATTCCAATACCACAGGTTTTGGAAAGAAACCACTCACTCAAACATGCAGAGGATTTTTTTTAACTCAGTTCTCTCCCTTTTCTTTCTTTCTTTCTTTCTTTCTTTCTTTCTTTCTTTCTTTCTTTCTTTCTTTCTTTCTTTCTTTCTTTCTTCATTCCTTCTTTCCTTCCTTTTTCTTTCTTTCTTTTCTCTCTCTATCTCTTCATTTCATTTTTGCTTTGTTTTGTTTTTGGACTTTTTATCTTTCTTTATTCTTCTTTTTATTCTTTTTTCTTTTCTGATTTCTGAGACCATATTTTTGAGTGAAATAAATCAAACATATATGTTTAAATACTGTATTGTTTCTCTGGTGTGAGAAACTGAAAGTGTAAATAAAGACTGAAATGTATTATATTGGGAAATGGAAGAAATTGTTTAAATGGGAAGGGGAACAAGGGGAGGAGGGGGAAAGAAACAGAGGGACAAGAGAAAAAAGAATAGAAGAAAAAAATCAAAACAAAGCTTTTATAAATAAGGAAGGAGGAGAGGAAGGGAGGGGGGATGGGAAAAAAAGAAGCAGCAAGGTATGTCGTGTACTGGTACAAATTTCCTATGATGAATGTTAGCACTATGTATATCTAAAATGTACCATCAACATAAAATTTTTAAAAAGTACGTTGGTTACTTTTACCTAACTCTATTAATTTTCTTTAATTCTTTAATTGGATTCTTAACTCAATATACTCTCCTCTCTCACATATTCTTTTCTTGCTTTTCCAATTTTAGTTTTTTTCATTTTCCCTTTCTTCATTCCCTTCATTTTTATTATTGTTACTAATGACTTTTATTATTTCTTTAGCTATTTAGTTATTGCTAAATTCTTTTCTCCTGTTAATGGTGGTATAGTTGTTGCTTTTAGTACACATATAATGCATGTCAGTATTTTGTTTGTCTTTGTGCCTATATTAATATTGCAGATCTCTTTTCTATTGTTAAGGATGGTATAGCTTTAGCATTTTATTATGATATGCTATTCCTGTATAATACCAAGTTTTTCTTTGACTCTATTTTTATTTTAATTTTTCTTTTTGTTATTGTTGCTGTTAATGATGGCATAGTTCTTACTTTTAATTAGTTTACACTGTATACCAATATATGTTGCAATAATGTTGCTATACCTCTCTGAATGGTGCTGGGGATCAAGTACCTAGAAGGTTAGGGCTCTAAGACTCTCAAGTACTATACTAAGTAGGTTAAAGAATGGTATTAACACCAAAGCATAAGCAAGCCCTAGGACACATCACAGAGAGACAGAATCTAACCAAAGAGAACTCTGTAGTAGTGACAGTTTTTCTACCCTAACTGATCTTCAATCTACAGCACAAAAACAATGGAAATATGAGAAAGCAAGACAAAAAAGGTCTCCAAAATCCCTTAATTCCCCAAATTGATCTCGTGGGCAATAAAGTAAAGGAAGTTACATGTAAAGAACTCAAAACCAAATGGTCAAAATATTAAAGAGATCAAAGAAGCTATGCATAATTAAATTCACACGAGGTTTGCTGATTTTGAACAGAATTTAATTAAACACATAAAGGATTTTACTAATAAAGTGTTTGATAAGCTTCAAGAAGAAATAAACAGTGAAGCAAGACAATGTAAGATAAGAATAATAATTTAGGTAAAAAATTAGAAATTGTGAAAAGAAAGCAAGCAGAAATACAAGCTATGGAAACTTCAATAGAATGCATGGGTAGCAGATTTGGCCAATGTGAGGATGAGGGTCTCAGAAATCGAAGACCAAGTGAATATAGTGGATCATTAACTCAGTGATACCCTAAAATGGCAAGATACCATGTGTCTTCGCTACTATTCTCATTGCTGAGACAAAATACCCAACATCGCAAGTTAAAGGAGGAAATATTTATTTCGACTCACAGTTTGTAGACGTTTTAGTTCATAGTTGGTTGGCTGTAAGTCAAGGTGACATGGCAGGGGGCCATCATAGAGAAGAAACAGTCCATGGCAAAGCTGGGCAGGAGAAATGAAGCAAAACAGCAAAACAGCTTCTTTTTGTCCCTTTATATTTCATCCACCTTTTGGGTGGTACCACCCACATCAAAGGTGGGGCACCCTTAATCCCAGCATCACATCCTTAATTTCAGCATCACATCCTTAATTCAAGCATCACAGACCCTAATCCAGCCCCCTTTGAAACTCCCCACCTATGACCACATGAGGCTTTGAGGGGACCTCTAGATACAAGCCATAATATCATGCAAGCTTGATCCAATAGCTACTGGATGAATGAAAAAAAAAAAAACCTTAGAATTATAGAAATAAAGAAAAATCAGAATGCAACACAAAAAGCACAAAATATTTATTCACTGAAACAATAGAAAAGCTTTTACAAATATAGAGAAATAATTCAATAGTCAGATCCAAGATGTATATAGAACCCCAAATAACCACAACCAGAAAAGAAATGCTCCATTATATATTGCAATCAAAATTCCAATAATTCAATAAAAGGAGAATGGTAAAAACTATTAGAGAAAAACAGCAAGTAATCTATAAAGGAAAGCCAGTCAAATAACTATGGATTTCTTAGGACAAATGCCCTTAAAGAAAACAATTGTCAACTGAGATATCTATGTCCTGCAAAATTAGCTCTCAAAATTGATTGAGAAGTAAAAACTTTCCATGACACAGAAATCCTAAAGATATATCTGACTACTGAACCATCACTGCAGAAAATAATTATGGAAATTCTAGACAGAGATGGGGAGGCTACCAAGATCAAAGAGCACAAAGGAAAGTGTACAAATAACAGGAAAGTGGTTAAGCAGAAGAGGGAAAAGAACACAATATTCAACCATATGATGCCCACAGAGACACACATCATCCAAAAGAAAGCACATAAAGGGAAAATGAAACAAACCAAAATGAGATGCCATTCGACAAAAGCCCAAAAGCAAATAGAAGTAGCTATCCAATTTTCAGACACAGAAGACATCAAGCTAAAACTTAATAGAAGAGTTAAAAGTGGTCATCATATACTGGCAAAGGGAAAAGTTCAACAGGAAGAGATAAAAATTTTAAATATATAGCACCAAATAATTGCACATCCAACTTACTAACTTCATTAAAAAAAAGAACTGCAGGATATAAAAAGACATTAATTGTTATGGCTTGTGTTGAGATGTCCCCCCAAAGCCTCATGCAGTCACAGATGGGGCGTTTTCAGAGGTGGGTGGATTTAGTGTGTGATTACTAAATTAGTCCACTGATTGGTTTGGCAAAGTTCTGCTGGGATCAAGGATGTGATACTAGGATTAAGGGTGCTAGGAATGAGGGTGAGAGTGCTACCCACACTAAAGGCACATAGCCTGCATAAGATATAAGAGATAGAAAGAGGCTTGTCTACCCCTTGCTTGCCTTGCTGCCATCTGCCTGTCTTCCATGCCAGTCTGCCACAGATCCAGCTGATTATTGACTGAAACCTCTACAAACTGTGAGCTAACTGAACCTTTTCTCCTTTAACTTTAGGTGTCTCAGCAATAAGAAAAGTAACTAAGCAATGAGAAAAGTAACTAAGTAACAAAGTACTAATATCTAGAGTATATAAATAACTCAAAAAAAAAGTCTCCTGAAAATAAAAGACCCTGGGCAAATGAAATGATTAGGCTCTTTTAGAAAGAAGTACAAATTGTCAATTAATATATGAAAAAATATTTAATATCATAGGCCATTAGAGAAATACAGACGAAAACAACACTGAGATTCCATACTACTCTAGAAATAATGACTATCAAGATCTCCAAAAAAAAAAAATGCTAGTTATAATGTGTTAACTTCTCTTTTTTCAGATTCTTAAATTAGTTCCAGATTAGTAAATGGTTGCAGTGTATAATGATTCCATTCCTTGTGGGTAGTTGGTACATGCACATAACACACTTGAATTCTTTTTTCATCCCCTTTCCCTCCCTTCACTCTCCTCTCTTCTCTTCCTTTCATTTCTTAATTTTTTTCCCATCGGAACTTTTCACTATTTCTTATTACTATCTTTTATTTTGCTCTTTATTTATATTTTGGGTTTCTAATATAAAAGAAACTGCAATATTTAAGCTTGTGTGTCTGATTTATTTCATTTGACATTATCATCTCAAAGTGCATTCATTTTCCTACAAATAACTCAAGTTTATTCTTCTTTATGGCAGGGTACTTCTCCATTGTGTATAGACTTGGCTTCCCTTATATGAAAAACCTAAAGTGTAAATAATTCAAAGAGCAAATTAAAAGATATAGAAAACAGGAAGATATGTGGAGATGGGATGAGGATTTGAGGATGAGAGGTGAAGAAGGGAGGGGAGAAGAAAGGGAAGGAAAAAAGATTCAGATGTGGTATGTATATGTATCCATTCCTCACAATGAATATATTCATTATGTATTACAAACATATACTAATGAAAAAGGGGAAAAAGAAATAACATAAATTTTTCTCAACAGATGAATGTATAAAGAAAATGTGGTTTGTGCATGTCATGATATTTTATTTAGCCTTATAAAGAAGAGAATCATTCCATGTGTGAGAACATAAATGAACTTGGAGAATATAGTGCAAAGGGGAATACCAAGATACATAAAAACATATATATAATACCTCTTATCATCAGTCCCTAATCTTTTTGCATCAGAGACCAGTATTATAGCAGATAATTTTTCCATAGACTAAGGGTGAGGTTGTGGTTTCAGGATGATTCTAGTGCATTACAATTAGTGCACCTTATTTCTATTATTATTGTATTGCAGTATATAATGAAATACACAACTCACCATGATGCAGAATCAGTGGGACTCCTGGTCATATTTTCCAGCAAGTAAAGGACTCTATCTGTGGTGGTGAAAGATAGTGACACCAGAGATGTGTCATTTATGTCCAGTCTACTCCATAATGTTGTTTCAGTTTCTGTCCCAGTAGAAAACTCAGCTTCACATAGATAGGATTTTGGAAACAAAAGGAAGCTTTTCTGTGTTTCTCTGGCAATCTTAGGATGTTCTGCCTCCACTTTAATTCCGAACACAGAGAGATTTGAAGTTTCCTCAAACATACTTTTAGATCTGCTATGATTTGCCATCACAAGTAGTTGGTCCTCTTTAGCATGGACAAAAGGAATTCAACTGGCTTATTCACAGATGGATCACTCATACACTCCTTCCTGGGTTGGGAAGCTTTGTGGTTAGGAAGTAATGCCCAGTCTGTTTTGATAGCTAAGGTAGGTGATCATGACCAGCTGGGAGAAAGAAGGCCTTGGCTCTGTCTCTTTCTCCAACTTTTTGATATTTTCACTGTACTTTGCCTTTACCTTCATAGCTTCTTACACTGCCCTCTTAGGGGAATGCTTCCTGGCCTCCCAGGCATTTTTCTGAAATCTGGATAGTAGCGCGCCTGATGCTACCACTCTTGTGTCCTGCATGCCTGCAAAACCAGCACCATGTGGATGCTGCCAAGGTCTACTACCAGCTTGAAGAGTAGTCAGGACCTTTTGCATCATAAGCCAATTTTCAGAGGATCAATGTCTTAGGTGGCCCTTCTCTCTCTCCAGGAGCTTCTCCAGGATGGCTTTCTTCTTAAAGTCTTTCAGTTTTGCAACTTTGACCCTATGAAGAGTGGGGTCTTGCTGGCTCCTGTGATGCCCTTGGGCTATCTCTTCTACTGTCCTATTGCAAAGTATTTGGCTTCTTTTTAATAGTAATGTTTTCAGCAAACAACCTCTCCTCTGCCAAAGCTTCACAGGTCCTGAGTTTAGAGAAGCTTCTTTTCTGGGGAAACTGATGACTTTTAAAAATCACTCAGCTGTAAATCAAAGCAACGTTAAGATTTCACCTCACTCCAGAAAGAACTGCATATATGGAAAAATCAACCAATAACAAATGCTGGAGGGTCTGTGGGGAAAAAGGAACCCTCCTCCACTGTTGGTGGAAATGTAGACTGGTCCAGCCACTGTGGAAATCAATATGGAGATTCCTCAAAACACTACAACTGGAGGTTCCATTTGACCCAGCTATTCCCCTACTGGGGATCTTCCCAGAAGAATTAAAATTATCATACCACAGGGATGTATGCACCACCATGTTCATAGCAACACAGTTTGTAATAGCTAAGTCTTGGAAACAACCTAAATGCCCAACAACCAATGAATGACTAAAGAAAATGTAGTTTTTCTACACAATGGAGCACTACACAGCCACAAAAAAGGATAAACTAGAGTCATTTGTATGTAAATGGATGTTTCTTGAGAACATACTTTTAAGAGAAATAAATCAGACACTCGTGAGTACACATTGAATTGTTTCTCTGATATGAGAAACCATAAATGTAAATAAGGACAAAGAGATGTAATAGATATTATATAAAAGGAAGATAATATACAAAGAAGAGGAGTACTAGAAAGAAAGAAGGGGAAAGCAGAAAGGCAACAAAGGAAAGAAAAGGGAAAGGGAAAATATGGAAAATTATGAATAAACCTGCTGTAAATAGGGAGGGAGGGAACAGGGAGAGAGGTGGGGAAGAGGGGGGAGAACCAAGATGCATCATGTACAGGTACAAAATAAATGTGATGAATGTGACCTTTATATGTAAAATGTACCAATACATGTCCTTGGTTTAAAAGAAAAAAAAAAGAAAAACAAAACAAAAAACAAATCACTCAGCTGTGCCATTTGCTCTTAAGTCTCAATATACAGCTACTAAGAGCCCCCCCAACAGTACTCAGAGCACAGCCTGAATGTTGGTCTGCCTTGAAATTTTCTCTGCCATACTAATTAATCCACTGCCCTTAATCTCAGTCTCCCACATAGTCTCAGGACATGAGCAAAATGTAGACAAACTTTCTGTCAGAGCACAACACATATGGTCTTGAGTTCACCTGCCAATGACGTCCTCATTATTGATTGAAACCTCCTGAGTCTGGTCTTTACTGTCTGTTTTTTTTTTTTAATCACCATTCTGGGTTTTAAATTCTAATCAGAATTTCCTATAAGCTTTGATTACAATATTCTAAGGTTACTTCTCCAGCTGGTATCTCCAAACCTTTCTGAATTCCTCCCACAAACCAGTTCAAAAGGCATCTAACCACACAGTCAAGTAAAGTCACAATGATGACCTTACTTCTCTGATAACAAAGTCTGTCTTAGTCATTTTCCTCATCACTAGGACAAAGTACCCGTCACCCACAACATAAAGGAGGAGAGGTTTATTTTGTCTCATGTTTTATAAGTTTAAGTCCTCACATGGTTGGATGACTCCAGGCAAAAGTAGCATGATAGAAGGGCCTGGTGAAAGAAAAGCTGCTCACTTGCTGGCAGCCATGAAGCAGAGAGAGCAAAGGGAGGAGTTGGGAAGAGAGGCATACCCTTGCAGGTCACATCCCCAGTAACCTCTCTCTTCCAATCAGACTCTGCCACTTAATAGCAAATGAGGTATAAGTCACCACAATCAAATCACCCTCCAAAAGCCTCACCTGTAAGTGCATGAGACTCTTAGGGGATATCTAGATATAAACAATAACACATATCCATAATTCCAAAGGTGAGTCATTACTCCCATGACTCCGCCTTGGCTTTGAATACAGTTACTTTATCTGCTGACTTGAGCACAGTTATTATTTTCTCTTGAAGAGACAAACTGAATTCCTTTGGCAGATTATACATGTCACACAAAGTAAGCAAATTTTGAATCATTTTCTGTGTCACTGAAATGTCCTTCCAGTGAAGACAGTTTTTCTAAAAGAAATTTTTGGAGTAGATCTCATTATTCAAAACATGTCCAATTATCACCCTTTAGAAAACCCTCTCACTTCTCTATATAAAATATGTATGCGCTGCATCCATCTCCTTACAGTGCTGTATGTACAGATGAGAGTTAAGGGCATATACTTTAATGGGATTGATAATTTTAATCACATCCTGCAAAATATTTAGTTTGGATGGCACTTTTTTGGCTTGCTTGCATTTCTGTAGAGTGACACAGTGCATAGACTCACACTCAGAAGTGACCTCTTTGAGCTGATTCGTAAAATGAGATAGCCATCCAGTCATGGAAACCATTCTGTGCATATAATGATACAAAATGACCAGTTTAGTTTCCTAATATGTAATCATTCAAAGACTTGAGTAGTTCTTCAGCTGTGGTGTTAGTTGGCAACAAAAGTGTACAAAACACCCTTATGCATATCTTTCTGAAAAATCTGTCACACAAAAACAATGTTTCCTTGAGGTCAACATTGGTAGACTTGTCAACCTGGATTGCATAGTACAGTGATTCATTAATCCTGTCTAACAATCATACCTCAATATCGTCTACTATTTAATCAATTCATCTAATCATGGATCTAGTGGAAAGAGGAACATGTGCCACTTTTTGAACTGCAGTCTATCCTAAATATTCATGACAAATGTTCTCAGCAATAGAAAAGATCAACTTTTCACAAGCAGTAAAGCGCTTCTTAGCTTTAGCAGTGTGGTTAGCCACTAGGAATGACACTCTCAGTGCATGCATACTTAAGTGGTGGCCTTCAATAATTGCTTTAGTTCTCGGTGTTCATTTTTTTCTTTTGAAAAACTCCAAACACTTTTCTCCTCATACAGGTTATTGGTCTTCACGTGGTGAAGCACTTCTGAAGGTTTCATGGCTTTGTTCCTAACCAGTGACCACAAATTATTAAAAACAAGCTTGAGAACATGAATCACCTGTTGCAGTGAAGCTGTAATTTAAGTGGGACTCTTGATATTTTCTTTTAAATGCAACTTTCTCTTCTTGACAGTCTCTGAGTCTTCTGTTATCTTGTCATTGGGTCTTTTCCTCTTCCCAAGAACTCCCCAATATTATTGTTTTTACTCATTTTGGCTCAAATTTGCTTGTAGGCTTTGAAAAACTGTGATTAAGATGAGTGCACAGTGCAGGAAAGAAGCATAGACAGAGGTATTCAAAAGAATGGACAGGGCACATGTGGACTAAAATAATTATCTGATTCTCATTTAAATTCTGCCACCGGAGGTAGCTGTACAAATGAAGTACATCAATTTACTTGCCACTGTGAATCTTGACATCAGATACAATTAAATTGTCACTTGCTACTCACTGACAAGATTTTGATATGAGTTTTCAAGCAACTGACTTACTGTGGTCTCTGTGCAGGTCTCTGTCAATGTTAACCTACATTGGCAGCCACTCTGCAGGGCCAGCATCACCATGTCAACTCCACCCCAGCTCATCAGACATTGGATTTTCATAAGGAATGTGCAAACCTCCTTGTATGCACAGTTCACAGTAGGGTTTACACCCTTATGGGAATCTAATGGCACTGCTGGTCTGACAAGAGGTGGAGGTCAAGTGGTAATGCAGGCTATGGCACATGGCTGTAAGTACAGATGAAGTTTAGCTCCATTGCCTGGCCCTCACCTCCCGCTATGAGGTATGGATAGGAAACTCTGCCTTATATGAAGCACATAAAATAGTCAAACTCATAGAACAAAAGGGTGGAACGATGGTGGTCAACAGCTTTGAAAGAAATGAGGGAATATTAGTCAAAATATCAAAGTTTCTGCTGTACAAGATGAGCAAGTCCGGATCTACTGTTCGTCACAGTGTTTATGATTAACAATAACAAATTTACTAAGAATATATGTATTACATTAAATGTTCTTATCACACTTTCAAAAATAATAAAATATTAAAGAGGGCAAGAAGAAACTTCTGGATGTAATGAATAGGCTTGAGGCATAGATGTGTGGTAATGGTTTCACGGGTGCATATTTATCTTCAAACTCAAGTTTTATGCATTACATATCTCCAACTTTCTGCATATAAGTCATACTCACAATGGTTCTTAAAAAAGGAATCCCACCATTGAGAAAAGAAAATTGATTTAATAATTTAGATTTTCCAAAAAAATAGTCTTGAGATTCAACATTAAAAATGGAAAGATTAGCTACATTTTGAGAGAAAATATTTGCAATGCATGTAGCCAATGAAAGACTTTCATCTAAAGTACATAAAGACTCCAAAACATTATTAAAATATAATTTAATAAAAATGCTAAAAATTGTTAACCAATATTTACCCAGAAGAGATATACAAATGATCAATAAGTCAATGCCAAGATCCTTATCATTATCAGTCACCAGAAAAAAAAATAAATTAAAGTCACTAGTAAATAAAATTTGAAAGATGAACTGGCTATGGTGGCATAAGCTATAATCCCAGCTTTCTGTGAAGCTGAGGCAGGAGGAATGTAGGTTCAAGTCCTGCCTGGGCAACCAGATGCTTAGTGAGACCCTGTCTCAAAATAAAAAACGGACTGGGAATGTACTTCAGTGTGAAGACCGTGGGATCAACCTACAGTACTGCCAAAAATGTTTTAAATATGGAAGATACTAAGCATTGGTGAAGATGTGCAGCAACTGGAACTCTTGCACAGTTTTGGTGAGAATGTAAAACAGCACATCAATTTGGAAAACCAGCTGTTTCTTTTAAAAGTAAATATACATCTAGTACTCTGAGATCTCTCAACTCCTACTAGACAGCTATTTCCAAGAGATATGAGACATTTTGTCCACAAAAGGTATGTGAAAGAAATGTTTAATAGCTTTATCTTAATACTCCTGAACTATTTTATTGTCGAGTTTTAAGAGCTTTTTGTATATTTTGCATAACAGTCCTTTATCAAATATATCTTTTGTAAAAATTTACTCAATCTGTAGCTTGTCTTCTTTCAACATTGTCAATTCTCTTGATATTGACTTTTTAAAGCAAAATATTTTAATTTTAATGAATTCTAGATTATCTAATACTTTCATGGACTGTGCTTTGGTGTTGAAAAAGGTCCTTACCATACCTAAGGTCATTGCAGTTTTCTTTAATGTTATCTTCTAGGAGTTTTATAATTTTGATTTCATATTAGGATCTATGGTAAATTTTTGTGACGTTTGTAAGGTTTGGATCTAGATTCGTTTTTCTGGGTGTAGATGCTCAATTACTCAGCATCACTTCTTGGAAAAACACATTGTTTCCATTGTATTATAGAACTCCTTTGTCAAAGATCAGCTCACTACATTTAGGTGGATCTGTTTCTCGAATCTCTGTTCCATTCCCCTGACCTAATTTTCAGTTCTTCTACCAACACCATATTGCCTTGATAATTGTAGCTTTATAGTTAAATCTTGGGATTAGATAATATCAGCCCTTGAACTTCGTTATTCAACATTGAATTAGTTATTTTGGGTACTTTTCTCTTCAATATAAATTTGAGGATCGGTTTGTTGATATCCACAAAATAACTTCTCTCTGGGATTTTTATTGTAGCTATATTTAATCCATAGATTAAATTGGGAAGAAATGATATCTTCACAATAATAAGTCATGCTATCCATGAACATATTTTTTGCCACATTGGAGAATGAACCCAGTAAATTTATACTGAGTTATCTCCTCAGCTCTTTGTAATATATTTTTGAGACAGGGTCTTGGTAAGTCA